>BQNB010000987.1:0-145150 GCA_026074375.1 Tanacetum coccineum
GGAATTCTACCTGATCACAGGCAGTATTTATACTGACAAACGGGGAACCGTGGTTCTTGCAACCTTATTCATCGAAAGTGAACAAAGACACTTTCGTGTGTTTATTACTAACATATACTTGCAGGAATCCTGACGGTATCAGCTGCTAGACAAAGACATGTCAATTCACAACCCCATGCTCACACTTTATAATCCTAATCAAAGACATCATGTTAGCTGAAAGACTTACAACACAACTTTCGCTACTCTGATGCTTGCTATCATGATCCAGAAAAGTGTGAGCATGTCGGTCCGAAGGTTACAACATCACATGGAGGCAATACTTCACTACAAGGATGATTAAGAGATTTACTGTGGCTGATGATCTCAAAGAAAGCTCAAAGATCACACAAGTCTAAGGAACAAAGCTCAAGCTCCACTACAAGATGTACAATGAAGTCAATAAATGAAGAATCAAAGTATACGAGCTAAAGTCAGAAGAACAACTCATAGAATGCTAAAATTCAAATTGTATTTTCTGGGGTGACCTCCCTTAGGGGGAGATTGTTAGGATTAAGAAAAAGACTCGGTCACCCCATGCTTTCTTACATTTAGCATAGCTCATAGTTTTTATTAGTAATCGTATGATTTATGGTGTGGGCCGGGTCTTTACCCACTGTAAGCCCACACCATAGCCCGTTTTATAGGGCATTTATAAGAACTATTTAAACCCTCTCCACACATGGAGAGGGGGTTGGAAAAATCATTTGACACACACTCTTTAGTGTGTTTTACATATTCTCCATCCATCTCTCTCTCTAACTCTCTCTAATTTATATTGTGTGAAAGATTGGGATCCTACAATATTGTTAATCAATCTTTGATATGCTTGTTGCATTTGTAGTTGAGCTTCTTTGTTGATTAGCATAATCTCGTCATGTGTGTTATTTATTAATGTTTGCGTCAATTGATCTTATGGAAGATCTCTTGCACTAAGTTGATAAATTGCTTTTGCATTGCATATAGATATAGATCACTATGTTTACAAATGTTATATCAATATTTTGTAAATCCAATAATTTATGTTAACCCACTTAGGATTGAGAGCTAAGCAAGGTGGATTTACCATATGGCAAGAGGGCCATTGGAACAAAATGAATCTACAGAAACAAGAAAGATGAGAGAGATATTATGGTTAGAAACAAGGCAAGGCTGGTTGCACAGGGTTACACTCAAGAAGAGGGAATAGATTATGATGATGTTTTTGCTCCTGTTGCTAGGATTAAAGCAATTAGGCTGTTCTTGGCCTATGCCTCATTCAAAGACTTTGTTGTGTACTAGATGGATGGAAGAGTGCATTTCTGTATGGCAAGATTGAAGATAAAGTTTATGTCTATCAACGTCCAGGGTTTGAAGATCCAGAGTTCCTTGACAGAGTTTATAAGGTAGAAAAGGTATTATATGGTCTACATCAAGCTCCTAGAGCTTGGTATGAGACTTTATCTACCTATTTATTAGACAATGGATTTCAGAGAGGTCAAATAGATAAGACTTTGTTCATTAAAAGGGTCAAAGGTGATATTCTACTAGTTCAAGTATATGTTGATGATATCATTTTTGGGTCTACAAGGAAGGAGATGTGTACTGAGTTTAAGAAGATGATGCATAAGAAGTTCCAGATAAGTTCTATGGGAGAGCTCACATTCTTCTTAGGACTACAAGTGACACAGAAAGATGATGGGATTTTCATCAGCCAAGACAAGTATGTGTATGAAATTTTGAAGAAGTTCTTAGAAGTTTGGTTTTCAACTGTAAAGAATGGCATGTACACCTTATGGAGACTTCTCAAAAGCCTTTGATAAAGATGAAAAATGCTAAAGATGTTGATGTTCACTTATATAGATCAATGATTAGCTCATTGATGTATTTAACATCTTCAAGGCCTGATATTATGTTTGCTGTATGTGATGAATCTGCAAGTATTCTAAGTACAACATAAAGTTTATCATCTTCATGAATGAAGAATCTTTAGATACTGGGAAAGGTCAACCTAAATTGGGCCTTTGGTTTATCCTAAAAGAAATTATACATCACAATTAGACTTGGTATGCATATACTGACAGTGACTATGCTGGTGCAAGTTTAGACAGAAAATCTACAACAGGAGGTTGTCAATTTCTTGGGAATAGATTGATTTCATGGCAATGTAAGAAGCAAACTGTAGTTGCAACTCTACTACTGAAGCAGAGTATGTAGCTGCATCTAATTGCTGTGGACAGGTGTTATGGATCCAAAATCAAATGCTGGATTATGGATACAGTTTCATGAATACCAAGATTTTCATTGACAATGAAAGCACTATCTGCATAGTTAAGAATCCAGTGTTTCACTCAAAGACTAAGCACATTGAGATTAGACATCACTTCATCAGGGATTCTTATGAAAAGTGATTAATTCAAGTGATCAAGATATCACCGATCACAGTGTTACAGATTTACTCACAAAGGCATTTGATGTTAGTCGTTTTTTATTTTTGATTGCTAGCATTGGAATGCTTAATCTCTGAGGTGTTATTTGGATAGATTGATGATTGGAATGAGTTGGGAATACTATTTTGATGTATTAGGGTTTATACTGGTAACTCAAGAGTTAGTGCTGATGCCATGACTTAATGCTGCTGGGCAAAAAGTTAGTGCTGTCAGGCAAAAGTTAATATTGATGGGCTAAGTTAGTGCTGCTAGGTTACCGTTGGGGTTAAAACTGCTGAGGGTGTCTTTTGTAAATTAAACGGTTCCTTCACTTATGGGTTCGCTTAATTTACTATAAAACCATTTTTTATCACACAGTAATCACTCTTAAACACTCTCACGCTCTCAATTTTACAAACCCTAACTCGATTTCATCACTGACATTCACAATTATCATCAATGGCGAACTTAACCTTTGCTGATTCTCACAATATGGTGGCGTACTTGGAAAAATCAGAAGCTAGTGATGATTTTGCAGAGATAGTTGATTTCCTTAATGCTAGCTCTATTAGATATGCCTTAACTGTAAGTCCAACTATCTAGGTGTCCTATATTGAACAGTTTTGGTCTACTGTAAAGATCAAAACAGTCAATAATGAAACACAAATACGTGCCAAAGTTGATGGAAGAATTAGTAATTTCATAATCAATTGGAGGAGAGATCTTCCAATTTGATGATAAGGATGGTCTTACTGTCTAACTAAACAATGAGATTTTGAAAACCTTCAATTGATGGGATATGAAAAGCTTTCTGATAAACTTACTTTTCTAAAACCTTTCTTTTCCCCTCAATGGAAGTATCTTATACATACCATCTTGCAATGTTTAAGTTCAAAATCAACTGCTTGGAATGAATTTGGTACTAATATTGCATCTGCAGTTATATGTTTGGCTAAGAATCAAAAATTTAATTTTTCTAAATTAATTTTTGATGGTATGTTGAGAAACTTGGATCCTAATTCTAAATTTTTTTGAATGTATCCAAGGTTTTTACAACTGTTTTTTAACAATCAAATTGAAAATCTTACAGCAGTTTTTAATGATGAATATGATACACCTTCTCATACTAAAAAGGTTTTTGCAAACATGAGAAGGCAAGGAAAAGATTTTCAAGGACTGTGACACCATTGTTTCCTACTATGTTGATACAACCACAAGCAGATATGGGTGAAGGGTCAGGATAACCCACTGATTCCCAACACCCATCCACAACTACTTTACCATCTACTGTTGTACCAATCCATGTACTATCATCATCTCAACCCAAAAAGACCCAAAAACATAAGAAAACCAAAAGAAAGGCCACTGAGATATCTTAGTCTGGTGGACCTACTACCCTTGTAGCAGATGAGACTGTCCATGAGGAGAGGGGAGACAGTGTGGAAAGGGCTGCCACTACTGCTACTAGCTTAGATGCAAAGCAGGGCAGTGGTAACATAAATAGGACCCAATCCACGGCAATACCTAATGATCCTTTTCCTCAAGGAACTGGTTCAGGTGGTAGTCCCAGGCACCAAGATACCATATTGGGGGACAGACCTGCTCAAACTAGGTTTGTGATGTAGTGTAACAAAACGAGATAACACAAATCGACCATGTTGATTCACACGAATACCAGGATTGATTCTTCTAACAATCGTTGATTCACACGAATACCGATTATTAGGATAAATTTAGCAAACGGCCAAAATTGGACTTTTTATATTTCTTGAACTGAATAGCTAGGGTTACAATACAGTTATTAAATAGGAAAGCAAAACTGAAACGGGCCTTAAAAGACAAACGGGCCGAAAGTTATGCTAAAAACAAAAGTCCAAAATTCTCGAAAAAACATGAAAATGTAAATAACTCCTAAAATATAATGATTCAAGGCTTGAAACTCCCGTAACCCAACTACGTTCCAAGCTTCGAAACGGCTAGTCGTGGGCGTGAAACGGATTATCTAAGCCCAAGTTATGCCCTTTTAAATAAAGGGCTTTTCTTCACACGATCTTGGGCCTCTAGAAACAAAATGGCCCGTTCTTCAATACTTGGGCCTGCATCAGTTTGAGAGGTTGTCTAAACAGTCCAATGATCCACCTCTCTCAAGATTTAACACACTTGGAAGTGGGGAGGACAGTATGAAACTAAAGGACTTGATGGAACTTTGTATAAAATTGTCTAAAAGAGTTCTTGATTTGGAGAATATAAAGATTGCTCAGGATTTGGAAATTACTAATTTAAAGAAGAGAGTTAAGAAGTTGGAAAAGAAAAAAAAAGTCAAGAACTCCACAACTCAAAAGGAGGTTATTCAAAGTCAGGATAGAGTCTTCTGCTGAAAAGAGTTTGGGTGATCAGGATGATGCATCCAAACAAGGGAGGAATGAAATTGACCAAGATGAAGAGATTTCATGGTTTCAAGAGGATGCAGAGACTCAGGGGAGGTATGGTCATAATGTTAGTGCTGCTAGCCCTACAAGACCAGTTGATGATTCAACCACTAATGATATCACTTTGGCTGAAACCTTAATGAAGATCAAAAGTAGTGCTTCAAGATTACAAAAGGATAAAGGAGTTATGTTTAAAGAGCCAAGTGAACCAACAACAACATCAAGACCTCAACCTCAGATTCTAGCAAAAGATAAAGGAAAGGCATCATGCAAGAGCCTGAGAAACCAGTGAAAGTGAAAGGCAAAGATCAAATTGAATATGATGTTGATGTAGCTCAGAGACTTCAAGCAGAGTTAGATGAAGGAGCCAGGCTTGAAAGAGAAAGAGAAGAAGAAGCTAGTAATGTTGCATTAATTAAAGAATGGGATTCCATTGAAGCTACAATTGATGCTGATAGGCAATTGGCTAAACAGTTGCAAGCAAGGTTGTCAAGATCGCGATCCCACCTGGCATCGTTTTTATCTTTGCAAGATCGAGATCGTAAGATCGGATCGAGATCCTACCAATTTATCATGTCCTGTAAGCAACAGATAAACGAGTCAAACTATTTTTATTTCTATTCATCATCAAAGATAAATTTATATAATATCCTCTTGAAAATGTCAAAGTTTAAATTTAAAATACCAAAGTAAAAGTAAAACAAAAAAAAGTCAAGTTTTAATCGTCACATTCACGATTTAGCGGAATAAAATTACATAACATGCGTAATAAACGTCTCAAAACAAAGTACATCACAAGTATCTGTAGGATCCCTATTAACACTTCATAACATATATATCACACAAATCGAACAAGAAAAAAAAAGAGAGTGAGTTGTTTAGAGAGAGAAAGAGGAGAGAGAAATGAGAGAGAAATGAGAAAAAATATTTTTGATATAATGAACAACTTACTTTTTCTAAAGAAGAAAAAGTATATATATACCCCGTCGCGTTAAATGACGCGCGAGATATTTAAACTAGGACCCGGGCTCGGGTTTTGCTTGGGGTTAAACCCGAAACATATACAATATTAGATTCACTATCGAGCCCGCATTACCGATATTTCATTATTACAACATTAATAATTAAAGCAACCGAAGCTCCATCGTAGAGTGACCGAGCTTCCTTGTTCGACTCATTAAATTGAGGCTAACAATCTCCCCCGAAGTGAGGTCTTGACACTGGGAAACAAGCTTCCTTTATGACTCAATAAAAATTAAGGCTAACAATCTCCCCCGAAGTGAGTCATTGATGGACACTCCTTAAGAGATCAGTTTGAGATTGCTTTTGTCGTTTTTAAGCTCGGAGTGTTCTTGTCTTTGTCTTCGTTATCTGTTGTAAACGTTTGTTCATTCATGCTTCGCGAACTTGACTTTGAGCTTTGTCACTGTCTTTATCGTCTTTGCACATTTTGCGATCTTGTATCTTTTACCAACATGCTCATACTTTTGCATTATGTTGAAAGCTTTAAATCAGAGTTAGCGGAAGTCTTTGTTCTTTCTATCTTGAGCTTTCTAGGATAGTATGTCTTCGTAGTTTGAGCACATATTGTATGGGATGAGGTTGCGTTACCACCGTTTGACATGCAGGTTTAAGTTAGTGATATCTACCGACAGAAAACTTGATTTGAAAATCAATCGACGTGTCACTCGTTACAAGAGTTTTTCTGTATAGCACATCGAGAGTGTCACTTGTTTTTATCAAAAGTTCAATCTACAGTCAATTCATTTACTGGGACCAATTCGATATCAGTTGTCACAAGGTTTGATTCACATATAGAATCTCAAAAGTCACCCTACCGCAGTGCTGTTTGAGGATGACACCTGGAAGATTTCCTTCGTCACTGTGGATACTAAAGAGTTTCACTCTGAATGTTCTGGCAATATCATGAGCATAATGCGTAGGACTCTTGTACAACTTGTGAACCGACGATGTTTGTTCAACACAGTGTTTGGAAATGGATTGTGTTCCTAACGTGATTTGATTATCTCTTTCGCTCTGACTCGGATTAGTGCATTTTGGTTTTAGTAATCGGGGGTGGAGCAGTTTGCACCTATTCAATTTATCAACCAATCGTCAGAGTGACGATGTCATAGAAAAGTGGTGTATCTCCGTGACAATGATGAACAAGTTTCTGTGAGAGAAACCCCGAATGGTTGGGAAGGGTTGTGCATTGCATCATGGGTCATGATGTTGTTTTCAATGTCAGCAATATCACATTGGATTTGACAAGCATATGTATGACCCGCGTTTCTGCCTTAAGTTGTGTGGAGGGATTCTATTCCTTTAGAACCCTTTTACATACATTTATTTTTCATACTTCTAACGCCTTCATTGCATACCAGACGTCATTACTAACACCTTGTTGTGATTATTCCAGTGTTAAATCAATCTTAGTCGGCTTTATTCCCATTACATTCTCTCATCTACCTAAGGTTGCTATTTCTAATCTTGGATTACCTTGGGTAGATCCTCGGTTTGGTTGGATCATAGGTTGATTCCTAACCTAACCCACCTATACTTTACTTCAGGATCGTCGTGTTGAAATTAAGATGTTGTTGGGTATAGATCGATCCATATAAAACCTTTTCTTCAGCACATTGAGTCGAATAGATCATATTTTAATTACATTTTCTCCCCTTATTTTAAATAATAAACACTTAGTTTTTGAAATACCTCGTGATTAAAATATGTCTTGAAAAACCTGTGGGAGAAAATATTATCAGCATGAATGGTTTGGAACATTTTGATAATGTTTTGAATACATAAGAATGGTCGTTGTTGATGTATCCAAGAGCATTAACACTTTGTTTTTCGAAAAACTCCCCCTCAAAAATAGGGGGGGGACCCCCCCAAAAAAAATTTTTGAAAATGTTGTCTTTTGAAAACATAGTTGAGGGTTGGAGTGTTGAACACACAATTTTGAAAGATTATGAATTGTCATCGAGAAATTCTTGAAAAATTGTGTTCAACTTTTTGAAAAACCAAATGTTAGAGGACTTCTCTTCTAACGGTAAGGGTAAGCGCACTGAAACGTACACTATCCTTTTTCTTGAGCTAAAGAAATTGAATGTCTTGTAAGAACAGCTCAAGAAGTCCGTGAAACACGTTTAAATTTCATCGTTGTGGAGGATAAAGTTATAACCTTCCTTTATTTGAAGTATACGGTGGGTTAGTACTGATTTGACATAAGCCATCTAGAAATTAAGAAATGACATGTTTTGAAACTATTTGCAACTCTCGCTCGAACTTCATTTACACACCCGTGTCAATGTTAATCGACATTTCTAAGCACGTAAATGTTATCGATTCCAAGAGACATGTCGAGAAGATTCTTTTTGGAAATTTTCTGATTATCTGATTTTGTATTTTGTTTTTCTCAAAAATATGTACATGGTGATGTTTGATGATGATATCAAGCAAGGAATTCTTTTGTCAGGAACCTCAGTTCAGCTGGGAGTCAAACATCTCTACCAATCCTTTTTACAAGTTACTTAACCGATCTCAGGAAGGCTTTAGAAACATGTCAGCTAATTGGTATTCAGTTTTGACAAAATATAATTCAATTATACCATTTTCAACCTGTTCCTTTATGAAATGATACCGAGTATGGATGTGCTTTGTTCGCGAATGTTGTACGGGGTTGCATGATATTGCTATGGCTGACTGAGAGTCGCAATACAATGGTATTTTGTTGTAGTTGAAGCCATAATCTTTAAGCTGTGTCCTCATCCACATTACTTGAGCACAACTTGCAGATAACGCCACGTACTCTGCCTCTGCTAAAGACATTGCAGTGCAGTTTTGTTTCTTTGACATCCAACTTACTAGCTTATCACCAAGGAACTGTATCCCTCCAGAAGTGCTTTTCCGAGTATCAAGGCATCCGGCATGATCAGCGTCTGAAAATGCTGTTAGTTCAAAGCCAGAATCCTTTGGATACCAGAGTCCCATGTTAATGGTACCCTTTAGGTATTTAAAGATTCTTTTAACCTCCTTGAGGTGCTTTTGTGTTGGTCGTGCTTGATAACGTGCACAATAGCATACTGCTTGCACTAAGTCTGGTCTACTAGATGTCAAGTACATGAGTGACCCGATTTTACTACGATAATCAGATTGGTCTACGGGTTCTCCACTCAAATCTACATCTAGTTTGGGTTTAGTAGCCAATGGTGTACCAATGGAGTGACAATTGTCCATATTATGCTTTTTCAGAATTTTTAAAGCGTACTTGGCCTGATTGATAAAAATACCTTTTGGGGGATGGTGGATCTGAAGTTCCTAAAAATGAATTCATCTCCCCTATTAAGGACATTTTCATTACTGTGCATAACTTTTTCAATTCCTTTTTAAATATTTCAGGGTTTGTAGACCTAAATATTTTGTCTCAACGTAAATCTTCACTAGAGAATATCCTCCCGTATTATTATCTTGAATAAAGTTTTTTTTAGGTCAATTGTACCTTTAGAAAGCATTATGGTGATAGGGAAGTGGAAAGTTCATCATACATGGTCTTGGAGCTGCTTTAATCCATAAAAAAGCTTTCCTCAGAAGGTAGACTTTTTTTAGATGATCTGGATAAGAACCTTCTAGTTGTGCAACATAAACTTCCTCCTTCAGTGGACCATTAAGAAATGCCGTTTCTACGTCACATCTAATAGATTGGAAAGACCTTTTGTGATGTGTGGGCATATGGAAAATCGAACTGCTCCAAGCGAGCAACTGGAGCAAATGATTCTTCAAAATCAATACCTCTTCCTGAGCATAACCCTTAGCTACAAGTCGGCTTTGTTTGCGTAGTCAGTCTAAATCTTCTTCCTTCCTTGTTCTTTTTCATAACCCTTTAGCTTTATAACACTTGCCAAATGGTGTGTCGACTATTACTGATCTTTTAGTCTGTCAAACTGATGAAGCTCTTCCTGCATTGCTTTTATCCATGCAGAATCAGCCATTGCATCGTAATGTTCTTCGGTTCAACTATACTAACCGTGAGCGTGAACATACCTTTTTCAGGATCTGTGTCTAGCTGTCGTCTTGTTTGACTGGCATGTTGGTTTCCACATAAACTTGTTCTAATGGATGTTCTCTGGTCCATTGGTTATTCATGACTTTGTGGGTGAATTTGAATGCACATCGGTATTATCAATGGTGCAGTGGGATGGTCTACCATTTCTTATACCCGTGTATAAAAAGATTGATAAATTCATCTTTTGGAAAGATGCATTCGGTGCTTGATCATTGTTGTTTTCCTCAGCTTGACCGTGTGTTGGATTGTAGTATTCTTCAAGGTAAGGACTGATAGAGAAATTCCAACCCTTGTTTTTTTATGTTGAATCTGTCTTTTCTGCTGTAGGAACAACATTTTGTTCTTGGGGGTCGGGGTCAGAGGTGTTATAATCTGACGACTTTTGTCCTGAGGTAACGAGCCTTGAAGAGACATTTTCAATTGAATCTCTTGTGTTGTGGTGCGAGGTCTGAACTGTTGTGATCAGACATCATTTCTTTGATTTCATCAAACTTGATATGAATGGACTCAACTATTAAGCGTGTTCTCTTGTTGTAAACACGATATCCCTTCGACTGAGTAGAATATCCTACCATGTCACATGGATCCCCTTTTTCTTTAATCTTATCCAAATTTTCCCCATCTCTAGTTATGTAACAAATGCAACCAAAGATGTGAAGATGTTTTATTGAAGGTTTCCTGTCATTAATGATGTGATACGCCGTCTTTCCATGAGTCGATATGATGATTGATCTGTTCTGAGTATAGCATGCGGTTGCAACTGCTTCAGCCCAAAATGATAATGGAAGCTTAGAAGCTGAGAGCATTGTTCGAGCAGCCTCAACAAGAGTGCGGTTCCGTCTTTCGACAACGCCGTTCTGTTCAGGTGTTCGAGGAGTGGAAGTCTGATGTTCAATGCCTTCTTCTTTGAAATAAGCATGGAGTGTCTTGTTCAAGAACTCTGTGCCTCTGTCAGTACGGACACTAATAACTTGAGCTTGAAGATTGCGTTGAATCATCGTGAGAAAGTCTTTGAGAACTTCTGGTGTTTCATCCTTGGATCGTAGAAAAAGAGTCCAAGTGTATCTTGAATAGTCATCAACAATCACCAGAATATATTTCTTCCCATTTATGCTTGCAACCCGCATTGGACCACACAAGTCCATGTGAAGCAAATTCAGCCTTCCTTTGGAACTTGGAACAGCTTTTGACTTAAATGAGCTTCTTTTTGCTTTACTCATTTCACAAGACGAACAAAGTTGATCCTTGACATATTTCAACTTAGGTAAGCCTGTCACAATATCTTTCTTTGAGAGTAAGGTGATGTAATCGAAGTTAAGATGAGAAAGTCTTCGATGCCATAACCATGCTTGAGTTGGTGAAGCTTTAGCCATGAAACAGATTGGAGTTGATGAAGTTGTTTCTTGAAGAGATATTGTGTAGAGATCGGATCCACGATTACCAGTTAGTAAATCGTTTCCCTGAAGATCTCTCACAAAACAAGTAGATTTCCTGAAAGCAACCTCCAAATCCGCATCACAGAATTGACCAACCGAGAAAAGATTGTGATTGAGGCCTTTGACATAATAAACCCATTTGATCGTGACATTTCCTTGATTCAGATCTCCATAACTAAGAATTAGAGCAAATTGATCATTTCCAAAATGAACAGTACCCAAAAATTTATCCACAACAGCTTGAGATTGCCCGTCATGTGCTTTGTGCATCCAGAGTCAACAATGAATAGGATGAGTTGTACAATCTGCAAGAGAATTAGAGGACGATGGAACATTGGACAAATTGGATCCTAAGGAATTTGATATCTTTAAGACATTAGTAATCCTAGAGACAATGTCTATAGTGGGACTAATACTTGTTGATACATCCTCTTTCCTGATTTTAGGCATCCATATCTTTTTGGTCCTATGTGGCTTTTGTGTCCATTTATATCCTGATGGACATTTCTTAGCTATCCACCATTTCCATTCCTGATTTGTATTCTCATACAACTCCTTATAGTAACTCTTGGATTTCTGAATAGTGGTATCTGATGCAACTGTTTTCTTATGGGGTGTTGCAACAGATTTGTTCGTTTTTCTCTTGGGTTTACTAGCACTAATAGGCACTACATTAGGCTTCTTAGTTCTAGCGTTCACGTCATTCAAGTATCTAGAAACACAAGCATCATGATTAGAATTAAACACACATTTTCCACATTCAGCACAAACATCATTCACATTCGAAGTTCTGGAATTTGAACTGTCATTACACGTAGTTACAAACTTTATTTTCTTAGAAATACTAGAAATCATATGTTGGTCTTCTACTTCCTTCTTTTTAAACTTCACTTGACTATTGTTTAGCACGACCTTATCTTTAACTTGATAGCACTTAAGCTGTAGCCTGCTAACACTAGTAGTGTGATTTACTCCTGAAGATTTAGACACGTGAGGATTAGTATTCCTAGAAGCATGAGGCAACTGCGGTTCTCTGTTTTGTGTTATGGTAGTGGCAATTCTATACATTTCTGGTTTAAACACATTCGAGTGTATTTCTGCTTGTTTTCTAATCTGAGGCAAATTCTGTTGAGTGACTTGTTTAAACAAACCATCCGACACATTAGTTTTATTAACCGACTGTTTCGTTTGAAAACTTCTCATTTTAGGAGAATTTGAAAAAGGAGTATGTTTTCTTAAAACTGATGGTATTGGAATCCATTGAGCATTTGGTTGTCGAACAACAGATGGTTTATCAAACTGAGTTTCCACAGACTTTCCTTTGCATTTCTCAATGAGTTTCTTTAACTCACTGATGGCTATGTTCTTGTCTTGCATTTGAGCTTTCAAATCCTGTATTTCATGATATTGTTCACGTTCTTTTCGAAATACATTTGATCCGTTTTCTTTGCAAACTGAGTTGTTTTTCATTTGTTCTTTACATTGTTGTAAAGCAAGTTCAAGAGAAATCGAGTGGTTTTCAAGTTTAGCAAAACTCTTTAAAAGCTTATTATGAACTTCTTTGTTAACAGATTCAGTTTGTTTCGAAAGCTTTTATGCAAGACATTCACATTCTTTGACTTTATGAAGATACATGCATTTCAATTCAGTATAAGCAGTTAAATCAGACAGAGAATGCAAATATGAACATATAACATCTTTAGACACACACTCTTCGAGAAGTAGATCATATATGTTTGAAAAATCAGCCTTTTCAGATTCAAGTTCGTCAACCTCTTTTTCAAGGGATTTAACGTACTCATAATCTTCATGCATTTCTGTTTTAAGTTCATGTTCAAAACGAAAACTATCATTTTGAGTTTTTATGGAAAGAGGCATTAATAAGGTTTTTATCAAAACTTCCATATCTTTAGCAGTTGGCACCCGAAAATAATCACTAGTATGTTTAAACCAAGCTTGATCAACAATTTCTCTAAATTGATTGATGTTAAATGTCATGTCGTTAAAAACTTGTCTACTTTTACTAATGGATTTCGAAACGGGTAGAAAGGCAACGTTTTTAGCAATGTTTGGTTTTGTTCTAACAAACGGTTTTCTCCACATTGTCTTCCTAACTTCTTTTGCGCGTTCCAACTGATAAAGATACTCCAGTGAGGGTGCTTTGAAAATTTCATAAAGACTATTCTGTCTTGTGTAATCATATGGTTTAACATAATCTTTATTCAATTTTGATCTACTCTCATTTGCAAGAGTCATGGTCTCTTCCCTATCAGGGGCAAATCTGTTTGCATGATCAGAATTATCATATGGGATCTCATACAAACAGGGCTTTTCAGATTGAGCTTTCTTGAGGTACCTTGGATTAGCAAAGGTTGGTCTACCATTATATGTCGAGCATTTGGGTGCTAACATATGAATGGTCTGAATTGACTGATTACGAGTGTAAACAATTTCATTCAAAAACTTTAATTGTTTGTCCATTTCAATCATCTTGTCAATATCTTTTTCTTCCTTAACCTTTAAATCCGAAATGACCTTACTTTTCTCTTTGAGTTGACCTTCAAATTGTGACTTTGTTAAAAGACTTCTTTTTACTAACTCATCGTGTTTTTGATTGACAACTGAAATTTTATAGGCTTTAGTTTTTAAACCTTCTTTTATGTCAATGTCTTTACGAGCTAATAGTCCTAGAGTTTCATTTAACTTTGTTTGAAGAATGTCATAATCAATCGTCCGGTCATTAAAGGCTATGTACTTCTCAAGCTCATTCTGTTTGTTCTGAAGTGCAATAAGACAACTATCCCGACAACTAGTAGCCTCCCCCAGAGCCCTACTAGTCTCATCAAGGTTAGTTTTGCACTCCTCTAGTTCTTGAGTCAATGATGCGTTTGCTTTCTTTAATTGCTTTAAAATCATTTTGTTTTCCTCAGTATCAAGAGTTAAATTTGCAATTAAATTAGCAAGCGCAGCACGCTCATCAGCACATTCTGCAGTATTATTCTCAGAATGTTGTCTTTCATTGGCAAATACATTATTTTGTACCTGTTCTAATGGCTGTTCAGTCGAACTGGATTCTTCTAGTAAGACCTCCTGAATCTTTGCCATGAAACTATAATGTGCTTCTAATTCATGTTCATCAATCTCTTCATCCGTGTCCGCTAGCCAATCAGCTTGCTCAGCTTACAGTGGAACACCTTGTTCAGCTTGTTTGCACATCATCATCTTTTCCTTGTGATATGTGTAGTCTTTAACCCGCTTTGGCTTCCTGCATTCCTTTTCATAGTGGCCAAATCCCTTACAGTTAAAGCACTGTATTCTCGTTTGTTGCACTACCGGACTGCCTACAGTTTTCCTAGTCCCAACAACTGTCATTGTCCTTTGATTCCCAAACTGCCCTGACAGATTATCGTTGTTATACCTTGGTGTGGTATCTTCAGTCTTGTTCCTGGAGTTTGAAGAAGTTCGAAGGTTGTTGTTGGTAGGTTTATAGAGCCTTTTGAAATACTTTGC
Source organism: Tanacetum coccineum (assembly GCA_026074375.1). NCBI lineage: Eukaryota > Viridiplantae > Streptophyta > Magnoliopsida > Asterales > Asteraceae > Tanacetum > Tanacetum coccineum. The sequence goes on from BQNB010000987.1 coordinate 14,888, forward strand.
AAGGAGTGCCAAATTCTTTTGCATATCCTTATCCCTCTTAGCTTGTTCAGGATCACTGTCTTCTTCAGACACTGACTCAGATTGAGGTGTAACTGGTTTGGCGATCTCTTTGCACTAGGTCTTGTAGAAGATGACGTTGCATTGGATCTTTGAGGTTTTGGTGCTTGATAGTAATTATCTGAATATGGTTGAGCAGCCGCAAGAAGTGCTAATGGATTTGCACTTTTGGCTATTCTCTCAGCACGGATATCATTAACTTCATTTTGATACTGCTTCAGAATGTCAAAAAGTGTGTGATATGAGATGGTGTCTATTTCTTTTGATTGCTTGACAACCGTCACAAATCTTGACCATTCTGGTTGAAGTTGTTGAAGAAATTGAACATTCACTTGCATTGTAGTAACTTGCAAGTTGTTCCTTGTCAACTCATTCATCAGTTTATAAAACCGTGAGTAATACGACTCCATTGATTCTCCATCTCGAGAAGTAAACTTCCCAAATTCCCAGAACAGATTGGTCTTTACATCTTGTACGTTCAATGATTCACCCTGTTGTAGCCTTTCAATGGCTATCCACATCTCATTCGCTGTTTTACAAGCATCAACAGTGGAATAGATATCATCTCCAATACCAGTTAAAAGCAAGAAAATTGCTTCTTTTTCAGACAGAAAGTGTTCTTTGTTCTCTGGAGTCATGTTCAATACTGTTTCAATTGTTGTATGTTGTTGTATTGCAGGATTACCTTCCGTTGCAGCAACAGCTTGAACTAGTACAGTAGATGGCACGTAGGGACCAGATAGTATGCTTTTTCTCAGTCCCTCACCATTTGGTTTCGTGTCAATGTACCGTAGAAAACGTGATCTCCATTGTGAATATCTTCCTGGTCCAAGCATTGGTGGACGATCTTTTGAACCAGCTGCCATGATATTGTTGTGCATTTGACTATCTGTTGAGGATGTATTGACTGGAGTAGACATGATGAATGAATGGTTATGAATTATGAAGTGTGAAAGTTGTTGGATCTTAAGTGGATATGATGTGATTGAAGTTGTGGTTTATGTAAGCAATACACGTTCCTTCATCCTGATGGATTTTAACCAACACGTCTATGATAGCAAACCGATAAATGATTTAACAGGATTTATCCAAAATCAAAAAGAAACCCGTGAATGAATAATCGATGTGTTGATTTAGGTTTTGATTACTTAGGTATGAATAATAGCAGTTTAAGTCCTTGATGATGGTTTTGGTTTTGGCTTATGGTTTGATGATTTGTTTGGAATTTGGCGCAGTTGGATTATGAAAAAAATTTTTTTTAACCTTATTACCAAAATTTAAATTTGGTTTAAAAAATAAGCTAATAATGCTAGTAGAAAAAAATTATATTTACTTGATTTTTCCCCTGCCAAAAAGATGTCGCTAAAAAAAGGTGTCGACCAAAGATTTTTTTGTAACCCACTTACTAATAATTTGAATTTGATGTAAAAATAATTAGAAATCTATAATAAAAAAATTCTCATAATTACTCAACTTTTTCCGTTAACCAAGTGTCGCTAAAAAGGAATGTCGTCTGGAACTCTTTTTTTTTAATCAATCCGTTAAAACTGAGTAACCTCGCCGGCAATAAAAATATAAAAACCGCTCCATGAGTTATGGTACATTACTCGCCTCCTAGACTATTACTAACTCGCCGTCCTATATTTTAATCAAACCGCCTTCAAGTTGTACAACTCGCTGCCAACCTTTCTAATCAAACCGCCCTACTCAGACAATAGTCGCCGTGGGGTTGTTAAGTAAGCAAAAACCGAGCAGGAGATTTAAAATTTGGGCAGAATAACATTTGATTTTATCTCAAATAATAAGCAACTCGCTGTCAACCTTTCAAACTGCCTGTAAATCATAGCAACTCGCCACATTTTATGCAAACCGCCGTGAATATTTTCTTAAAAATAAACTCCATCCCCTTTTACCAAAGTCAAACCCGCCGGTCTCTTTTCCTTAAATCAAGACTTGTCCCGTAAACCCTTCATCATCGCTTCCTAGAAAAAAAATATAAAACGCAAACCTCCACAAGAACACTTGCGATCGAATTCCACTTAAATCAATCCATATAGGTGTTTTTTAACCACAAATAACCTACAAACATGTAATACAATGATGTTGTATAAGATTAACCTCCTATAACATGTGTTCTTCGTGGATCAAAAAATACGAAGTCAACTCTCCAACAAAGACACCTTTACATTGATTGCTTATGAATTCGAGCTAGGAGCTTTGTTTAACGCACAGAATTTGAAGCAACTCTAACCTTTGAGCTAGAACAAAGTAAGAAGCAAGATTAACCAAACCAACAAAGCCCCAAATAACATTTTGAGCCATGGGTTGTTCTAAGCTAAATTAAGGACGAGTTTGAGCTTGTTTTACCACACGAATCAACCACGAATCTACACGTAGCTCTGATGCCAATTATAGGATCTCGTAATCACTTCATAACATATATCATACACGAATCCACCTAGAAATTAGAGAGAGAGTTGATCTTTTAGAGAGAGAAAGAGGAGAGAGAATTGAGAGAGAAATGCGAGAATGAGGAGAAAAAGGAAAATGAAATAATATTAAGATGATCTACTAAACTTTTTCCCAACGAGACAAATTACGTATATACCTGACACATTTAAGTGACGTTTCGGGATTTTACTAGGACCCCCGAGGGGTCGGTTTTGCTTGGATTAAACCTGAAACATAACAATATTATATTAACTATCGAGCCCGATTCTTGATACTTTCCTATTACAACGTTAACTAATTAAATGACCGAGACTTGTACATGAAATGAACGAACTTCCTGTTCGGCTCAATATTTTGAGGCTAATAGTAACCCTTGGAGTTCGTTGATACCGTTGAGTCGTGGAAGCTTTGATGTGCTTGTGGGAATGGACCAGTTGTCCAAGAGGAAGATTGGATAGTATGTCATGGGAAGGAAGTTAGGATAAAACCGTTGGAAAGGTGATAGAACTTCGGGTTCATGGTGAACGTACTCAAGGAGTCTGAAAACCTTAATTAACACTTATGTAAGGTGAATCAAAAATTGAGTAGGTTTTTCCATCCGAAAGAGACCTTTATTGACGTGTTTCCGGAAGACCATATCAATAACCACCGGCACTAGACAAGTTGAGTTCCGGCTGGTATACTTAAGTTCCAGGAGCGACGCCAGACGCAAAGCCCCTCCATAATCGATAGCACCTTTGAAATGCACAGAATTGTCTGAACAACTCAAAGAGTTGCAAGACGGAGGTTTCATACACCTAGTCATTTTTCTGTGAGGACCGACCATGTTTGTAGTTGTTAAGAAGAGGACAATGGAGTTCATTGAAGTTAGAAAGATTGAATTATTGAGGAAGGAGAAATTTCATATAGTTAAGGTTACTATGTTAGTAGTGAAGAATTGGGAGATAACCTACTACAACCATCCGAGATATGATTATTATTAGGATTGGCAGGTTACCTACCTACGTTTCATCAAAAACTTTTCTATGATTGTTAAACCCATTACTCCCCTAACTGAGAGGGATCAGAAGTATGAGTGGGGCGCAGAACGAAAAGAGGCTTTCCAGACTTTGAAGAATAATTTGTATGACGCTTCGATAAATCGAATATAGTGGTTGATGCGTTGAGTTAAAAGGGAGAGTGAAACTAAGACGAGTAAGAGCAATGTCCATGACTATCCAGTCAAGTGTTAAGGACAAGATATTGGCTACTTAAAGTGAGACGTCCAAGGTAGAGAACACGCCAGTAGAAATGCTGCGTGACCTGGACCAACAAATTGAAAAAAGAGGGCAGATTATGGTTAGTACCTTATAGATTAAATTGTATAGTGAGTATGAGTATGAAATTCGCTACCATCCAGGTAAGGCAAATGTGGTGACTGATGCGTTAAGTAGGAAGGAACAACTGTAAACCTAGGACAGTACAAGCGTGGCTAATGACTATTCAGTATGGAGTAAGAGGAATGATATTGGTAGCCCAAAGTGAGGTGTTCAAGTAAAAGAACACACTCACAGAAAGGCTACATGGTTTAGATTAACAAATGGAAAGGAAAGAAGACGAGAGTTTGTATTTTATGGATCATATTTAGGTTCCATTGGTAGGAAGTGAAATGGATGAGGCCCATGCATCAAGGTAGTTGGTACATCCCAAATGAGAGATAAGACATAACCATACCCCTTTGGAGGACATGTATTGGTGGCCATGAATAGAGAATGATATAGCTATCTATGTTAGCAAATTTCGGACATGTTTAAGAGGTGAAGGCTGTAATGAGATAGAATCATCATGGATTTTATCACTAAATTTCTAAGGTCAAAGTAGTAAGCATGATGTGATTTGGGTGATGGTCGATAGACTGACCAAGTTAGCTTACTCAATTCTAGCTAATAAAAGAAGATTCAAGATGCGGTGAAAGCTGGCAAAGATTTATATATTGATGAGAATAATAGCAAGGAATGGGAAGTTCTGGTGATTATCAACTCAAACTGAGATGGATGATATTTAACCTTGTGGTTTTGTGCAGGCGCAGCAGAATAGTGTAGAGACACGGATTTGATTTAGTACTGCTTAGATCCTTAAGCGTATGGACTAAAGAAGTAAACGAATGATTACAAACTATTGGAAGAAAATAACGATGGCAATTTGTTATGATATTTGTTGTAGCTATCATTCGAGCATAAGATGTGCTCCGTTTGAAGCATTGTATGGAATGAAATGTAGGTCGACTATTCTATGGGCATAGATTGGAGAGAGTTATTTACTGGTTGCCCTATTTAGTGACAAAGAGACATAGATAAGGTAGTATTGATAAAAGAAAAGCTAAAAGACCGTCAAAAGAGCTATGCTGATAATAGACGCAAACAGTTAAAGTTTGTGGTAGGAGATCGGGTTATGCTAAAAGTGTCGCCTTGGAAAGGTGTAATTCTCTTTGGGAAAAAGGGTAAGTTAACACCTAGGTATGTAGGGCCATTTGAGATTCTTGAAAGAATCAGTCCTGTAGCTTATCGGTTGAGATTGCCTGAGGAATTGAGTGGTGTACATTACTACAATATATAGAAATTTTAATTATACCTTTGTGATCAATAATGACTCCATAGATCGTTTAGTACTCAACAAAGTATGGATAACATGATTGGTAACACCAGCGGAATATAAATAACACAATCATGTTATAACAAGGTTTTCTTTATATAAACATTAATAAGAAACTAACTACTAACTACTTACACACGCTTTCTTGGCGTATAAAATCTCATAGTGAACTAACAGAAATCCATTCCAATACTAAGAAAGAAATACGCCTCCTCCCTCCTCTTTATATACTAGAGGGGTTAGGGTTTACAAGACAAGATAAGATCAAAATAAAATTAGGAAACTATAAATCAGCATTAAATACTATTGCTAATCTCATCAGCATTAATGTTTTGATCTTTAAATCTTTAGCTGAGCAATAAAATATTGTTTGACTATCTTCAATCACTTTATGTTATTCCAAACTTTTTGTCTTGTAATACACTTTTTTGAGACAATCTTCAATCAGCATAATGTGGAGCTTTATCTATTAGCTGAGCATTAAATACTGTTTGAACTAATCTATTCAATCAACATTAATTTTATTCCCCAATCCAACTTTGACTTGTAGGAGGTATTATTGTTTAAAGATATTTTTCCTCCACCTTTAATATGTTTTGTCATAATCAACTCAAAGTATAATTCCCAACAATCTTCCCCTAGTTGATAATGACAAAACCAATAAGCACAAGCTTCCCCTGAAGCTAATATAGATGAAGAACTTCCCCTGAATCCATGCACTCTTCCCCTTTTTGTCATAATAAAATAGGAGTGCATGTAGATGGTAAATATATGAATAATAAGCTTCCCCTTAAAAGTATACTTGCCATCTCTTGAATCTTGAACTCAGTAGCATAGATCAAATCTTCGTTCAGTACGTAAAAGACATTATTAAACGTCTTTAAATCATGCATAATTCTTATAGGAAACAAATAGTAACATGCCAACAAATAAATTTTGTAAATTTATTTATGTTCATACCAACGGCCACCATTACAGTGAGCTCTGTTGCATCAACAAGAAACCAGTCATGTGTGAAAAATCATATCATAAACTGAACGTATCAGTCCTGATCCAACCAAATCTCTGTAAAAAGCGTGCAACAATCCAATCAAGAATCATATCAAGAACTGAATTGTTCAAAACGAACTATACCATCATCAATTTCAAGATCCAAGCGCATGCTGTGTGTTCTTAGAGGTGCAAACCATATCATACTATGCAGTCAAAGAAAAAGTAATCAGACCCAGTAGGAACCATAAACCTCCCAGCAGCACCATAGAACTACCAGCAAAGGAATCATAAGCTAAAATTTCCGATGAAAACCTTATAAACCCTAGATCGAGAGCCACGAGGCTCTAATACCAATTGTGAAATCCTATAATGACTCCATAGATCGTTATTAGGACTCATCTAGGATATGATAACAATGATTGTAACACGCAGCGGAATATAAATAACACAATCAGTGTACTAATAAGGTTTTTTTTTTATATTAAACATTAATAAGAAAACAAACTACTAACTACTAACAACGCATTCTATGCGTTTAGGACTTTCATTGGGAGAGACTATCTATGAATCCATTCCATTACTTTAGACTGCCTTCCCCTCTTAAAATACTAGATGGTTAGGATTTACAAGCAATATAAAACAAAATAAAATAGAAACTATAAATCAGCCATTAAAAACTATTTGACTTAATCTTCAATCAGCAATTAATGTTTGACTTAATCTTTAGCTGACATTACATACGTTTAACTAATCTCCAATCACATTAATGTGTATTCAACTTTGTTCTTGTAGGCCTCCACCTTTAATATGTTTTGTCATAATCAACTCAAAGTATAATTCCCAACAGTTTCACGTGTCGAACCTGAAGAAGTGTTAGGCGGATGCTAGCCTGCATGTGCCATTGGATGAGATCAAGGTTGACAAAACTTTTCATTTTGTAAAAGAACCTGTTTAGAATAGTGACCGTGAAGTTAAGAGGTTAAAATGTAGTAGAATGTGGTAAGTTAAGGTCTAATTGGGCTCAAACCGGGGTCTTTAGGACTTCAGGGTAAAACTAAGTATTCCACACTTGTTCGTTAGCAAAGGGATCACTTTGGGGAGTTTTTAGTTGAAGTTGGGTACATGACGGTTTCTTGTAACCTTAGTATGTTCCCCTTGGATTTGTTTTGTTTCATTTTGTTTAAGTTATTTTATAATAAACTCGAATCCAGCCGATATTTATTGGTATGATCTTCAAAAACCACGGGCTTTGATAACAACTTATAACTGGTTTTTCAAAGACAGTTCCTTTGTTTGATGAGATTTTGAGACAAGGATGTAAATGACGTTTTACGCAACTAAGGTTTTTTGACGTAGTTTCCCACGATTACGGGCGAGGTTCGGGTAGTTGGATGTGTTCTTTCGTTTGGAGCGGTTATGCTGCATATTCGTACGCCTTTTGGTAGCAGGCAATGTTGTTACAAATGAAATCTTATAAAGTTAATTGGAATTTTAAAGGGTAACCTTAGAGTATAACATGGGTATGGGAAGGACTCATTAAAGCTGATGAAACCCGATTAATTAGGGGGGTTTTGTAATGAAAGAGTTAAACCTTTGGTTAAATACTTGGATGAGATTTCCTAAAGGAGGGGATAGGGTGACAACCATTGCTTGAGCATGTTTAGTACAAGGACCGTTAAGTGTTGACTATGTCTCATGTTTCAATGTATGAGTTATGTGTTATTTGTGCTAATATGTGTTTATTTGTGTTCATGTGGGATATGTGAGATTTGGTAATCAATCTATTGAGCGTGATCGTCTCATTGGGATTAGATTTGTGTTGGATTTTGTAGAGTTCATTTCGTTCACTTTTAGTGACAAGGAACTGATTTTGGTGATTGAAGCGGTTTCGCGTTAATTGTGTAAGTAATTATACGTATACGTATTTATGTGTTAGTAATATTAGGATGATATTAGATTCGAGTAGTAAGAATATGAAAGAAATAAAATTTCAATTTTTGGAATGTTAGGTTTAATAAAAATGAAAAGTTATTTATTTTATAAGTCTAGTAAATTGCGTTACAATAAACGGTATGGCGCAACAAGCTAAAGGTTTTTATAAAAACTTAAGGTAAATGTTAGAAAAATAATAATTAATAATTAAATAAAAATAATAAAAAGAAATAAAAAGGTTCGGCCGGTTTTTAGGATAAAAGAAAAAAAAAGGAAAACAAATCTTACACTATTTAAAATTGGTAAAATATATCTATCCTAAACTTTTTTGTAAACCTTATAAATACCAAAAACCCTTCTTCCCCTTGTTTTTAATTGTTCCAACCAAATTTTATCAAATGAGGATGAATAAAAGTATGTTTTTTCAAGTTTAGTGATTTTTGTGTTCAAGATTCGAAGATTTAAGGTATAAATTATAATTTGTTTTGAGGAGTAGTATTATATAGTGTTTAGATGTTCCTTTTGATTTAATTATCATTAAAACATGTAAATATAATAAGATGATAATTAGGTTTCTAACATTTAATAATTAATGATATAAAAAACATGTTATAAGTAAATTAGAGGTATAATAGGATCAAATTGCGTATGTCGTTAGGGTTTAGATCGCTTTTAGAATTGATGTAAATTGGGCAGAATTTAGGGCTGTGTTGTTTTGGCTGAAATCACCAATGATGGATTTATAGCTTTTGTCAAGTTTCCAGTAACCTATAGTAGACTCAGAGAGTCTAGTTTCCAGAACATCTGGCCTCCAAGGTTTTTAAGGTCGTGAAGTCATTCAAACGTTGGTTGCAAGAAACGTTGTCAAAGAGGAGTAAATACGGTCAGATTTAGGTCCTAATACGAGGTTATTAAAACCCCCACTTAAAATTAGAATTTATGCTTAGGCCCTTCTAACAGAGTTTAGGTTTCTATGTGGACTATTAGAAATCCAATAAAGAATCGCTTCTGATGTTGGGAGTCTAAGTATGGTTTTTTTTACGTCCAAACGTTTAGTAACAAACAGATCCGAATGGGACTATTATGAAGTATGATTTTCTTGAGAGTACTTGTCATGTAAATGGCTCTGGGAATCGATGGAGGTAGTGTAATAAAACTCATTAAATAAAACATAAGTGATTATTTGGTGAATGAATTAATGGAGGTTCAAGTAATAGAGTTTTGAGTACGTTTAAGTCTCATGATATAAATTCAGAGTTTTAGAACAAAGTTGTGACTAACTAGTGAAACTTGTTTTAACGAAGTGATTAAAGTTGGTATAGATGGTTTGGGTGAAGAATGAACGTACTCCCCAAACAGTACAAACCTCTTGGGGTTAATAGAAAACCTTATACATCCATCATATGATTGTTTACATGTGCATTAAGCTTATGGCTTAGTAGCGAGTAACAACGAGTTATTATGTTTTTAGATTTGTTGCTAGTTGTTTGAGGAAGATTTTTTTGTTGGAAATCTCCTTTTGAAAGCTAAGCAAAAAGGTGAGTTTGCATAGCCCTTTTTTATCATTTATTTTGGGGTGGAGAATGATGCTTGTTGTCGTGTTAAATAAGTTATTTAAAAGCTTGCTGTATTATGTGTATTGGATCAAGGCCACGTGTCCGTCCCGTTGTGTTGGCGATAAGATATGTTTGGTATTGGTAAGCCTGCGTAGCAATATGAGGCCATGTAACGACATATGTAGTTGATATGAAAGTGGATCGTGGTCTCAAACTATCTCCCGTGTGGTTAAATTTGTGTCATGAATTATTTTTGGTAATTGCAGCAGGCTTTTAATATGAAAGTTTTAATTTTGGATATTGTTGAATGTCGGTAAAACCTATTATTCTCACTAACTTTAGTTGACGTTTTAAGCATCATTTTCCAGTGAGGTTAATGGAGCTAAGATAGATCGAAGTGGCTAGTAAGCGACCTGTAGGATGCTTGGAGTAATCTTTATGCTTTCTTTTTGAAAAGATGTGTTTTGCATAATTGGTTTGGATTATGTTTATGCATGGACATTGTTAGTTGAACGAAGAAACTACCCTATACTACTAATAAAGACACATTAGGTTTTGGGTATTGTAATGACACTTTTTGTGTCTTGCTTTACTTTAGTTTTCATTTTAAGTATTCTTCACTATATATAGAACACCAAGTGTTTGTTATGATAACCATTCTTGTTTATGGTGCGTCGCGTTTCCGCCTTAGGCGCGGGTGTTGACAATTATGAGGTGATTATTTGGGTGATAGAGTTGATAGACTATCAAGTTAGCTTATTTTCTAGCTATGACAAGAAGATTTTAAGAATGTGAATGTTGGCTAAGGATTTAAATTGATGAGATAAATAGCATGGAAGAAATATATGGTATTATCAACTCAGATTAAGATGGAAGATTTAGCCACTGGGTTTCGGCTGACCTGCAGAAAGTGTTAGAGACGCGATTGATATGAGTACTCGTCTTAGCATCCCTCAGCGGATGGACCAAGTGAACGTGTGTGATTTAGAAGACTTTGGAAGATATAACCAGGGTAACATGTGTTTATCGATTTTGGTGGTAGTTTATCATTTGAGCATTCTATTGCTTCCTTTTGAAGCCTTATTGTATGAAAGGAAATAAATAGGTTTTCTTTGTAACGACCCCTAAAATGGGTTGCAGCGGAATAAGATATATCGTGCTTGGTTACTATCCTCAGATCAATAGCACAAGGAGAATAATAAGAAGAGCACAAGTCCGTTTAAAAATGATACATTAGATTTGATAAAAGGACTGTTACGACAAAGCATGCAGCATTACTTGAAAGTGTTTTATATGTACAAATATTGACAAACATTTCCCTTAAAACATATTACAACCAAATCTTTTATCGTGATAACCCAAAAGTGTCACCATTGTACCCTGGGCATCCCATGCCTATTGACCTCCTGAAAAACATTGCTTTAAAACGTCAACAATAATGTTGGTGAATTCATAGGTTTGATAAATCATAATATGCAGGACCGCAAGACTTTCCTCGTGATAATGCAACACATGCAGACATCACAAAACCCGATTATATTTACCTAAGCTCATGACACTGAAGCTCAACAATCTTTCTCGCAATATTATATATATTGCAATTTCTGCCCGATTAGATGTTTAACCCGAAACATCCCCAAATCTGACATGCTATACGTTCGTTCCCGGTGATAGCTAGTCACCCGAACGGGATGGTCAATCCCAAATAGATCTATTCATAACATTCGCGCTCACATAATGTAATTCACAACTACATCTATGCAATTGACAGTTCATGATAATGGGCTCAACTTGGGTTATCGCTACTTAGGCAAACACGTAATCAATATAAAATATACACTTGCGTCCAATTTATAAAACAAAGCATGTTTCCACCCCAAAGTTATAAATCATTGAAATCGTAAAAATATGGGGCTATGAACTCACCTTGAGTTCTGATAATCCAAATATCACAGATAATGCGTCACGCAAATCGTCAGATGCAACCTATTTAAATTAAGGTCGTATAAGTGCTAAGCATGGTAATTAACATCTACCACATATAATTCTATATTGTTCAATCACCATCTAATTGTTTTGGTAAAATTGTGTTTAATAAGTTAAAACGTTTATAATTACCGTTGTAGTAAAACTGGCGTAACTTTCGCGTTTTAAGCCCGATTTTGACGTTTCTTATGCCCACGCTTTCGTATTAGGACGAGTTATCATAATTTGACATTTGCATATTTTTGATCCTCCGATGAACAGTACTTTTACTGTTCATGCCAGTTATAAATTCATTTTTATAGTTTTAGTTATCGTAAAACCCGTAAACGTCGTATTTTATTCGTTATAGCTCCGTTTTTAGCGATTCTTTCGAGCACGTTCTCGTTATTGAAAATTCTATCAATTTATAAGGTTTACAAAAATAAAAGTTTCTGTCATGAATAGTAACTTTTATAAAAATAGTTTTATAAAAGTATTAATTGTCGTAAACTCGCGAAATTCATAACTTCTTCATTATTAATTGAAAAATCATGATTCTTATCATTTTAGAATCCTAAAAATGTGTTTAATTTGTTAAAAAAATCCAACATGCTGTTTCATAAGATTTTTATAAAAGTTATTTTATAATCCGTTTAATTTACGTATAACTCGTAATTAGCGTAACTTTTTTCATTATTTATCCGTTTGACAAGTTTCTTACCTTTTCGGAATCGTCATGAGATGTAGAATATTTATAAAACATAATATCCACTATTTTGAATTCGATTCCAAACAGCCCCTTAATATCTATATATTTACTTATTTATTAAACTTGTTTTATATACTTTTTAACAAAGTAATTTCCACAAGTTTTTTCCCACACTCTTAATATACTACTCCCCCCGTCCCTAAATAAGTGTCCACTATTGACTTTCGAAGTCAATCTTCTTTAACTTTGACCTTAAATTATTTTGTTTGCGTTATATAACAAGTCATTAACAACTCATGAAAACAATAACTTTCCTTAAGTACTTTTAAAACCCTAATTCATACATATGCATCTTTTCACTTAACCAACATGGTACATCACTTATATACCCATTTTAACATGGTTTTAATCAATGTCATAACATATTATAAAGTCGTACTATAACAATGATCACAAGTAAAAATCTCTTTTACATGTTTAAAAAAGTGTCCTAATTGTGATTTAGCTATATAAACATCATATACACATATAATCATGATAATGAAAAGATAAAGGTTTTTAGATGACCTTATGATGAAACAATGATGATAGACAACACAATTGATAAACTCTTGTTTAGATTAAAAACCAAAGCTTGCAACTTTAAAAACCCTAGATTAGGATGAAAACCCTAATCGTACTTTCTGTGCTTCAATACTTGTAAATGGTTAACCAATGCTTGCAAACATCTTAGTATGTCTTAGGAATGATGTGTGTATGTGTGTATGCTCTTAGAAAATCAAGGTATGGATTGTCTAATTGGGGGTTTTTGAGCCGTGGGTGAGTAGAGAGCAAGAGAGGGTGTTTATCAACTTTTCACCTTAAGGAAATGTTATGTGTGTGCTACTTGAAGTATAAGAGTGATATATAAGCATAAAGACTAGTCAAATATGAGAAAACAAAGACCAAAAAGACCTATGGAGGGGGTTTTGGTCATTGGACATGAGGAGGGAAACAAGGATGAGGGTTTTATGGAGTCCTTGGTCAAATAAACATGTTTCTAGTCCAAGCATTGATTAGTTGTTGTAGTACAAGGTTCCTAGTGTTTTATTTGTGTGCTCTTTGTCTCCCTAGGCTTCTTATACACGAAAAATATGAGGGGAGGGAATACTAGAAGAGTTTTTGATATTTTACATAAATATCATTCATTATTTACTAGTTACATAATGTAGTTTTTCATATAAGGTAAATACTTGAAGTATTTTTGTCCTAGCTAGTTTTATTTCAAGAACCATTTGACAACTATGATAACTTGGGTAAAATTTATAAAAACTTTGTGTGTTGATGTAAATCTAAGTATTCGTTTTTTTCTATTTTTTTAGTTGAAGCGTTCGATTAATTAATGGGGTTCCAGGTATGCCTAAACGTACTTTATCGCGAAACGTAGTAAATGTACGTAACCAATAAAAATAAAATGAACAATGACCATAATTATTCTCAAAATAATTATTTAATACTTGCTTGATGTAAACATTTAATTGTTTGATGCCCGTTTACATTGATTGATTATTTTTAGCTTACGCGATTTAACTTATCGATTACGATTAAAAGCAAACGCGTACAATACTAAAAGTACATAGTGAATTTATTGACGACATCAATGACCCTAAAACACGGGGTGTTATAGTCTCCCCCTGTTAGATGAGCCTTGTCCTCAAGGCTTAAGACGCGGCACTTGACGACGGCGCGGTCTTTGCGAAGAGGTGTGGGTATTTCTTCCGGAATTGATCCTCGCGTTCCCACGTAAACTCAGGACCTCGCTTGGAGTTCCATAAAACCTGAATATAGGAGTGGCTTTGCTTCAACGTTTTACTTCACGATCCACAATTTCATTGGATACTCGACAAAATGAAGCTTGTCATCTCAACATGATGTCCATCCAACGACACGACTAATGGTTCGTTGCATGACACTTTTTAGTATTTGATACATGAATATTGTATTGTGAACTCTGCTCAGATCTTCTGGAAGCTCGGCTTGTAAGCAACCTCTCCAACCTTTCTAACACCTTGAAAGGTCCAAACATTCCTGGGGTTGTGAATCTTCCTCGTTTGCCAAAACGTACGACCCCTTTCCAAGGCGAAACTTTAAGCATAACTTTATCCCCGACTTGGAATTCCATCAGTTTACGCTTTAGATTGGCGTAACTTTTCTGTCGATCTCGAGCGGCTTGCATCCTTTGCTTGATTTGGACGATTTTCTCGGTCGTCTCTTGTATTAATTCTGGACCGAGGATTTGAGCTTCTCCAACTTCGGTCCAACATACAGGTGAACGACACTTCCGACCATAAAGTGCTTCAAATGGTGCGGCCTTGATGCTAGCGTGATAGCTATTGTTATACGAGAACTCGACTAATGGCAAATGGTTAACCCAACCCTTCCCAAAATCGATCGCATAAGCACGCAACATATCCTCGAGAGTTTGAATGGTTCTCTCGCTTTGCCATAGTTTGGGGTGTGGTACGCTCAGATTAGTATCTATTATCCAGGTTAGTACCCAAAGCATTCTGAAGTAACTTTCAGAAATTTGATGCGAATCTCGGGTCACGATCACAAATGATTAAGACATGTATTCCATGTCTTGTAACCACCTCCTTTAGGTACATGCTGTGCAAGTTTTAGCAATGGATCAGTCTCTATCTCAGCGGTGTTGAAGATCGCAGACTCTTAGTGAGTCGGTCAACAATCACCCAAATGGTGTCGTAGCCTTGCGACGTCTTAGGAAGCTTCGTGACAAAATCCATAGTGATGTTGTCCTATTTCCATTCAGGTATCTCGGGTTATACCAATAATCCTAATGGTCTTTGATGTTCGGCCTTGACCTTAGCCACAGGTTCAAACAATTTGCTATTTTGGTGTGCGATGTTTTCTTAGATTTTAGGCCACCATTTTAGCTTTTTGACTTGTCTTGGTACCTTCTTAGTCAGAACCGGATGTAGAGTATTTTGATTTGTAGGAATCGTGCATGATCACAGTCCGTAAATCGCCATAACAAGGTAACCAACTCCTGCCATTGAGGCATAGGGTTCCATCCGCACGGGGTTCCAACTTTTCCGTCCTAATTGCCTTTGGATTTTTAGCGTTTTCAACCAACATTCCTCCAACATCTTCATTCTTGATGTTCTCTGGTTTTCGTGCTTCAGTCTGAGCATTCAAGATTTGTTTGGGAAGATCTAAGCCAATAGTCATGACTAAAGCTCGAATATCTTAATGGTTGATCTCTCTCCTTATGCTTTAGAGCATCAGCAACCAAACGTTTGCATTTCCCAGGTGATAATGAATCTCACAATTTGTAATCACTGAGCACTCCAACAACGACGTTGGCCTCATGTTGCAACTCTTCTTTGTTAAGAACTGTGTTGTAGGCTCTTAGTATATGTATCAGTGAACACCGTGCACTTTCTCCATACATGTATTGGCCTCTCTAAATCTTGGAGAAGCGAAAACACTTCCGCTCCACGCTCCAGTCATGAGTCGTATAGTTCTTATATGAATATTCAGTGGCGTGATGCATAGGAAGAATACCTTTTCTCTGTTGCATCAACACAAGCCACCCACAACCCTTCTTTTGAGCGTCGTATGTATGTGATGAAATCTTCGCTTCCCATGGTAAGGCAAAGATTGGTGCACTGCACAACTTCCTGCTTCAACAGTTGAAAAGGCTTCTTTTTTATCGCCGTCCAACCAAACTGGACCTTCAGTTTGAGTAAAGCTTAGTCAATGTCGTGTCTAGGTAAGATCGCTCCCTTGGAAACTTCTCTTATGAAATGATGTCTCTGCGTATGGCTAGATTCACTCCGCAGCTAAAGCGATTAAAGAAATTAGACCACGCGAAGATCATACCGTGAGGTGCACAGATAAGAGAGGGTCGCTCATGCTCTTCTCAGACGTCTGGTCAAGTGGATATGTATCTAATCAGTAGGTCTGAGTTTTCCAGTTATGTGTGTAAGCTCGACTCAGAATGATTATCAATGTCTAAAAACGAAAAGTTGGAGGAAACTATGTATAGATCTGTTGTGGTAGAGTCCAGTGATGTGTCATTACTTCTGTAGAAGAATAGTTGTGTCTCATGACAACAATCCTCTATTGTCTTAGAGCTAATCGTCTATAGACTCGCTCGAGCAGTTAGAATCGTGCGTCTATGGTTCGATGAGCTTGGCTGTGTCGTCTCCTATTCTCTGTTTCCTTCTACATGCTGATAATGAACTGCAATCTCTAAGTTAGAGGATTGCTATACGCTCTAATAATAGAGCACTCGCAGTCAATGGTGTTATGCACGATAAACTTGTATAGACATCTCTCGCGCGTCGCATGAATACGTGCAGGCTCCGCGCTGTTCGGTTCTATAATTGGTCGCTGAATGAGATCTCTAACTCTGATAAGTGAGTGATCATTAGAGGCATAATCAATCGTCTCGTAGTACGGTGTAGTGAAGAGTATCTTCGGGAACTCGTTTATTCTGTGTCCTCTGAAACACCTAAGTATCAGATGTGGATGTGCGTTGTATGATTATCGTCAGAGAATCTATTTAGGAGCAGAATCCTACTTCGTGTGTGAGATTACCTCTCGACACTGCGCTCAGTGGTGTAGATGTCAATATGATAATCGTAGATCAAATGCCTGGGGATGACATAGAGCATACAAATACGAGAGTGGATTAGTGCAGTGATCCTTCGATCCATTAGCAACACTTAAGAATGTGTGCTAGCGTGTGTGTAGACTAGAAACTGGTTTATTGACCAAGGACTCATAAAACCCTATCCTAGTATCTCCTATGTCTAGTCGACGATCTCGTACAGGATATACCACATCGAGTAGGTGATAGTATGGATCGCCTTGAGATTGCCTGCTCTTAGTTTCCGCCTTGACAGTGAATCGCAATGACCTGGATGGCATTCATCTTCTCTAGGTCGCTCGGCGACGGACAGTATGAGAGGCTTTTATGCAAAGCTCCGTTAGTCGCTACGGAGCTCAGCGTACTTGAGTTTGTTCTGCTCTACCTCGCGTGTAATACGTGCTGATCCTGTACATGCTTGGCTATGACTCGTCGCCGTATATGCTGAGCTCTATGTGTCGGCGGCTCACAGGGTATCATAGATAGCTACGCACCAGTAATTCGTACTATATTAATTTCTGATATATCCTTGTATCCTTGATTCTTAATGGCCATTTAGCGGCAAGACCTCTCGACTCAGCACTTGCCGTAGGGGAGACTATCTCGGAGATGGTCTCTGATAACGCAGTTGGCACTGATACCAGTTGATAGACCCTAGTCATGAGTCTATTCGTGAGTCTTATCGTCGTGATATCTCGTTCGTGTGTTAGAGGAGTGCTTGCATGCATTTAGTGTAGGTGTCTTAGCGCTTTGTAGTTTAGAGTATGTTTGCTATAGGACGCTCTTGTGAGTGATTTAATATTGTAGAAGATTGTTTGAAGGTGTCTAATCATTCGCTCGATCGTGTTACTTCGCGCTAAGTGTGTCGAGTGCATTTGTGTAGATGTGTAGAAGTGCGCGCATTGTCCCCACTGGGAGATAGTCGAGATCTTCGGCACTAGTATCTTGCGCGTCAGGTGTTGTTCTGAGCAGTGTGAGAAAGATGCTTCGCTTTAGGCGCTAGACAGTATCTGACCGCCGCGAATGACTGCGCGACTATATCGATAGAGAGAATGACTATGTGTAATAGAAAGCTGTGATCGCGTAGAACGTTAGCTACAGACGATTTTTTGTACTCACGTAGTGTGATATTTAGTTTATGTTGAAGTGATTGGTCAGGTGTTGTAGGTAAGTATATGTGCAAACGGTGCATTTGTAGAGGATAGAGCTAGTTTAAGTTCTATGAGAAGTATCATGATGCGTGGCGCGCTCGTGGCAGAGTGAGATCTAGACATCAGGCGTCATAGTGCTAGAGGTGTTGATGTGTTAGAGATAGTACGCTAAGTTGAGGTGTATAGAAGTTCTGAACGTAGGTGCTCGCGCAGAAGACTTAAGATTGAGATCTGATGTACATCCGGTGAGCGTATGTACTAAGGATAAGTACAGCTCTAGATGGGGTAGCTAGAGAGGAGGATGTGCATCTCTTGCGCAGACTGAGTGTGTCATGTGCTGGGTGTTGCCCTCGCATTTTCCCATAACCACTATCATCACCTTAGCTGGAGCCATGGTCATTCCCAGCTTGATTGACACGGTTACTGTTTTCAGTTTTTGGGCAGTTTCTTGTTTAATGTTCCTTAGCTCCGCACTCCATAGCAACCATTTCCCTTCTGGGATTTATTGTTGTTGTTGTTGTTGTTGTTGTTGTTGCAGTGTTATTGTTTGCATTTGCAGGCCGGCTTCGACAAGCTTGGCTGATGACAAACCTTTTGCAGTTATTGCCAAGCTTGGTGGACAGGGGAACCTTCATGATTTAATCACACTTTAGAACACTGAGGTTTTAGACCCGGCGTTAAGGTTTCCTATCACTATTGCCTGTTAGTGTAGGCCTTGGCCTGTGTTTACTCTTTATTATGTTTGTGTTGGTTTTTGATTGTTACTTGGAAAGATCATATACTTTCTTTTGTCTTTATCTGCCTAACGTTAACATAGGCATGGGGTCTTTCTCATTCATCAACTAGTTGTAAAACTTCGATAGCCTCTTGCATGGTTTTCGGCTTTGATGCCTTTACCTGCGCTGTAGTATCATATCGGGCAAGCCATGCGAATATATTTCAATCTTGTCTGACCTCTTTGGGAAATCCTGGCACACCATCACCGCTAGTTGCTGAAAATCGTCGAATTGTGTAGGCCACCACATCGTGCCCTTAACCTGTAGATTCCACATCTCAGTCTCATTTTCTTGATCTCAACCCTCGGGCAAGGATTTTATCGCAGTCATCGTTTTCTGTTCAGTGTTGCTATAGGCATGGCATGAGTGCTTTGGTAGTAGTGGTCTTAACAGGGGCAATTTGCCACCACGTTAAGAGCATCGTTTCTTTGTTGAGTGCTAAGTCGCAAATTTTGGAGCTTGACAGATGCTGTGCAATTGTTAATGCTAAACACTGATACTCCATTTTCTCAAACCATCGATTGAGTCGACATCTCATCTCTCAGTGCCTTTAAGTCTAAAGGTTTTGCATTTCAGGTTTCGCGAGTAAGAGCATTCGGCGAACAGCTTGTGCTGGCCACTTAGTCCTGACCTGTGTTGTTCGTAGCCATTCCTAACTTGCGTTGCTTTGCGCTTTAGCCATTGCAGCAGCAATCTCCTCGATTAATTAGGCCTAAAGTTCCTTTTGTGCCTCATGTAACAGTTGTAGTAGTTGTTTCATTTGGGTGGTTGGTGTGACTAGTCGATGGGACTAGTAGTTCATTTGGTGCCGCATTTTTTTCAAATCACAGAAAACCCCGCTGTGTTCTATTAATCGTCTAGTCCGCTCCAGTTCCTCGACATCGTATAGCTACAATACATAATAAACGTGTCATAACATCATGCATCATAAATATAAATAAGATTCACATCACACAGTGAAACATATACAACCAACACAAGATCGACTATAACATATAACATCATTCCATATTAGTGTTATGGAATATACATGATCTGTTTTGGTACATCATTGTTTCATATCGCTAGGATAAAAATGAAAAAATCAACCTAGAGCCCTACTAGCCGGGGACGTTTACATATACTTAGTTAGTGGCCTATGAACGTAGCTAAACAAAAAGACAAAAGATCCATAAATCGGATAGTCTAATTCAAAACAAAAGATTTCTATACGCTTTGCTAGCTGGGTTTAACCCATTAAAAACTTAAGCAGGCTATATAGTATAGTTCAATATGGTAGAAAAGTAACCCTAGGCACTACTACTAGTATCCTCTATGGGTCACGCGTGCTCCCAGCCTCCAAGCCTGAATACGCATGATATGACCTCGTCGCGGCGATCATCCGCCGTCCTGTACGCTGCCATCGTGGGGACGCGCCGGAGTCTCTAACACGGTGGAACCGTTTAATGCTACTGTTGTTAAGCTCTGACTATCCAAGCCTGGACTGGGTCTCTATACTCTCTTTGCTCTAAGCTGAAGTCTTCTCTCTCCTATAACCTCAAATCTAGTCGTTCTACTATTGCACGATCCTTCTAGGATCGTATGATGCTCGTGGAGTATATAAAACTTCGAACTCTCTTATCTTTGTGAACATCTACCTGGTAACTGTCACTCAAGTTTGGACCACCTCTAGAATGATTTCAGCTTGAGTATCAGCCATCTCAAGTTTGTTTTCCTCTTCACTGAATTCAGAATCAAGTTTCTTCCTCGGTGCAGGCACATCAGCAGAATCAGTAGGTTGAGGATCAGTGATCATAGGGTGAGGTGTAGGTCCATTCTGGATAGATTTCCATATCAGCTTGCCATTGGGTTTGCCTCGAATGTACCTGTGTATACGAATCTTCCAAGATTCATAGTCACTTTCAACCAACATAGGTGGACGAGTATCGGTACCAGCTGCATTTGTTTCTTCATTGGTTGCCATTGAATAACGTTGTTTATGAATGATCTGATCTTAAGTGATTGTTGATTGGTGATTTGGTTTGAAGTTTATGATTTTCGGGTAAATTTGAAACAGTAAAATGCTGTTTTGAGGGCCTAAATGACTCCGAATGGCTTAAAAATGACAGGGCTCTCGCTCAAAGAGGAAGAGTCTTGACCGTTGGGCCGTTTCCGAGCTGGTATAAAAATTTCGGAACAATCCGACACAAAAATTATTTTTGCGGCAAATCAAGCAAAACGCAACTTAGCTTGATCAAAACGCAATGAACTTGCACAAGTTCAGCGTTACGCTTATTACGCTGAATCACTAGGGCTTGTTCCTGTCTAACTTTGTTTTCAAGATCAAGTTTGACCTTGTGGGTATCTAGACGACATATTTCTTGCTTGCATTGAAGAAGCTCATTTTTTAAGGTCTCGATTTCCAAACATTTTTCTTGGTTAACCTTAGCATGTCCGTCTAGTTGGGTTTGCAAGTCAGTTAAGATGGCAATCATAGAAACTTTATCAGATGTGTCAGCAGATACCTCAGTTGGAACATTTTGGGCTTCGATGTCAAGAAGATACTGATGATACGGGATCGTATTGTCATCAATTTCAGTCTCAGCATCGGAGTCTAAATGTTCTCCCTGGTGCATCTCCTGATTCAACTGATAATCCACATTATCAAAGATTTGATTGTCATTGGAGTGTACCTCATTGACTTGACTGTTGGTTGCACTAGTGGATGACAAGTTGGCCATGAAAGCGACAGCAGCATTGGGGCCTTCATCCACGTCTGAGTCATATGCATCCTCGTGATTGGCTTGAAACATGTTTGTTGTAGTCAGTGCCTGAGGTTGATCATAAGGTGCGGTGCATTCCACATCAGCGAGGAATGCTTCAGCTTCAGCATCTAACACATCTCCTTTCTCTTTAGCTTCCATCAGTAAAGCTTTATCTTTGAAGTACTGAGAGTCCATCTTTCTCTTGGGTTCTTTACACTGCCTCGCAACATGTCCTTCTCCTCTGCAGTTGTAACATATCACCTTCTTGCCTCTCCCTTATACATAATATAACATTAAATAACATTAGTTTTCGTCGCTAGACTGTTTGTCTTGTAACTTCGGTGACCGAGCTTCTTTGTTCAGGCCAGTTATCGTGATCCTATCATGTACTATCAATGTTTTTCAGAGGTGATGGAAAGCTCAAAGGTATAATAGATCTATTCATAACATTCGCGCTCACAATCCAGTAACTGACAGTTCATGATAATGGGCTCAACTAGGGTTATCGCTACTTAGGCAACACGTAATCATAATGTAAAACTTATCCACTTGTGTCGAATTATAAAACAGTGCATGTTTTTCACCCAAAAAACTTATAAAACAAATCATGTAAAACGTGGGGCTATGAACTCACCTTGAGTTACTAATAATCCAACTATCACAGATAATGCGTCACGCAAATCGTTAGATGCAACCTATTTAAATTAAGGTCGTATAAGTGCTAAGCATGGTAATTAACATCTACCATATACAATTCTACATAGCTAGATCACCATCTAATTGTTTTGGTAAAATTGTGTTTAATAAGTTAAAACGTTTATAATTACTGTTTTAGTAAAACTGGCGTAACTTTCGCGTTTCAAGTCCGTTTGAGGTGTTTCTTGCGCTCACGTTTTCGTATTAAGTCGAGTTATCAAAATTTGACATTTTCAAATTTTGGACCTACTGGTGAACAGTAACTTTTACTGTTCACACCAGATCATAAGTTCACTTATATCGTTTTTGTTGTCGTAAAACTCGTATACGTCGTATTTTCTTCGTTATAGCTCCGTTTTTAGCGATTCCTTCGAGCACGTTCTCGTAATTGAAAGTTCTATTGATTTATGAGGTTTACAAAAATAAAAGTTTCTGTCATGAATAGTAACTTTTATAAAAATAGTTTTATAAAAGTATTAATTGTCGTAAACTCGCGAAATTCATAACTCATTCGTTATTAATTGAAAATTTTCGTTTCTTATCATTTTGGAATCCTAAAAATATGTGTAATCTGTTAAAAATACTAAACTTGCTGTTTTATATAATTTTTATAAATTGTTTTATAAAAATTCTTTTATAAATCCGTTTATTTATCGTATAACTTGTTTTTACCGTAACTTTTTCGTTATTTATCCGTTTTTCAAGTTTCTTACATGCCCGGATTCGTCTTGAGATGTAGTATTTTATAAAAACATAAAGTAGATATGTTTATATTCGAATTTTGGACAGAAACATTGAATGACTTTATTAAGTCTATATTTAACCTTTGTTTTTATACTTTTAACTTTGTAATCTACCACAAGTCTTATATACCATATATGTTATATGTCATACATATATTAAAGTCCATTAGTCCATCATTGTCCTCATATGTCCAAATTACCAAGTCCATAATAATACTTTTAAACCATAAATTTCATAAGTAACCTTTAATCACTATTTTATACATAACCATTTTTACACATAAACCATGGGTGTACAAAAGTTATTCTTCCAATATAACCTTATTTTAGTGTTCATATAACATAGCCAAAAGTCCATAAACAAGATTAACATGCCATTTGCCATACTTTTACTTGTAACATATTAAAAAGCCTTTAAAACCCTAATTTTGTACATACACCTTTTTATGCTTAACCAAGAGTGTAAATACTTATGTGTCCATTTTAACATGATGTTATAAACAACATATCTTATGAATAAGTGTACAAAATAATGACAACAAGTAAAATACATTTTACATGTTAAAAAGGTCCTAATGGTGATTTTGCTAAGTAAACATCATATATACATATAATCATGAAAATGAAAAGATAAAGGTTTTAGGTAACCTTAGTGATGATGTATGATGATGAAAAATGTGTGCTAAACCCTTGTTTAGACTTTAAACCAAAGCTTGCAACTTTCCAAAACCCTAATCCAACTAGAAACCCTAATCTTCCTTTTCTTGTTTCCACACTTGCAAATGGTTAACCAATGCTTCAAATCATCTTAGTATATCTTAGGAATGATGTGTAAGTGTTTGTAAATATTGTAGAATAAAAATTTATGGAGGGTTTGTGTTTGTGTTTCTTGCCGTGACCAACAAAGAGGAAAAAGGGAGAATGGTTTGATTTTTGTTTAAGTGTTTTTGTTACCTATGTGTATACTTGCAAGTATACATTCATATATAGTCTTAAGCTAGTCAAGGATGAGTTTACTTGGTCAAGGGACACCATGAGGGTCTTAGGGAAGTCATTGGTCTTTGTCTTTGGTCAAAGGAACAAGTAAAGGTTAGGATTAATGGTGTAGTGTAGTACAAAACCAAGTTGCAATTTTTTTTTCATATTTCTTTGTATCCATTGCTAGAAATCCGGCCATAGAGAGATATATGTGATATATTTTTGTAACTTTTATGTATTGGGTATAAAAGTGGGTATTTGTTGAAGCGTAGAAAAGTTTTGGTGGTTCCGGGTATGCCTAAATGCAATTTATCGCGAAACGTAAACACTTTACGTAACCGATAAAAATAAAATGAACAAAGACCATAATTATTCTCAAAATAATTATTTAATACTTGATTGATGTAAACGCTTAATTGTTTAGTGTCCGTTTACATTGTACGCAAATTTTTTGCTTACGCGATTTTACTTAATACATGAAATTACAAGCAAACGCGTACGACCAGGGTTCTAAATAGCGGCGCCGTAGCGCGCTATAGCGGCGCTATAGCGCGAGGCGTGACCTCCACGTTACGAAATAGGCCAAGGCGTCATCTTGAGGCGTGGCGTGCAATAAGGCGCCATATAGCGCGCTATAGCGCGCTATAGCGTGAGTTTTTTTGAAGCTTTATAAAATTTCATGGATTTGAGCTTATTTACAAGTATTTATGCTTTGGGTTGTATGAGATTCGGTCTTAGTAACCCCGTTACTCAATTTTAATCCTAGTAGCTAACTAATATTGACCACTCTATAAATATTTTTTGCCGCCTTGAGTCACGCCTTAAAAACGCTATGACGCAACGCCTCACGCTAAAGCTTGAGGCTTGGCTATACCGCTACGCCACGCTTCACGCTATTTATAACCTTGCGTACGACACTAAAAATAAATAGTAGATGTATTGACGTCGTCAATGACTTGAAAACATTGGGTGTTATATTAGTGGTAGTTCAAGTGTTAGCTTGAGGTTAATGTGGTATCTAGCCACATTCCATTGTACTTAAACGTTTCTGCGATTAATATACTTTACCGAGGTAACCCTTTACCCAAAAAAAATAACGAGGGATGGATATAGTGGCGAGTACACAATTTTTTGAAAGATTTTGAATTTATTGAAAATTTCTTAAAAAATTTATACTGGAACACTATAAGTATGAACACATAAAGATTTTTTATGAGAAGATGTGTTCACCAACATCAAAACTTTCAATGTAAATCTCAAGTGAGATAAGATGCCTCAATATAACACACGTCGTACAAGTACTAGTATGCTACACCTTTGACTAGTGGATGAACTCCAAAGAGTAACGCAAGAGTATACAAGATACGTGTGTGCATGATGGTGAAGTGAGAAAATTTTGGAGTGTTGAGCACACAATTTTGAAGGATTTTGAATTATCATTCAGAAATTCTTGAAAAATTATGCTCAGACACTACTTGAGAATCACACATTCATGTTTTGGATACATAAAATATTTATGAAGTGATGTACTCACAAACATTAACACGTTGGTTTTTTAAAAGCTCCCCCTCATAAATAGATTTCAATCAAAGGACTTATTAAGGAAGGGAGTGTTGAACACATAATTTTGAAAGATTTTGATAAACTTTTGAAAAATTGTGTTCAACAATTTAGAAACCATTTTCTTGAGCTCTAAGACTTCGAATGTCTTGATGAATCAGCTAATGTTCGAGAAGGTGTAAGCTTCTCGTTGTCAGATTAAATGTACTTATTTGTACAATTTCCCTTTTGCTTCGCCTCAATTTTACATATTTTGACGTTGTAAATTCCATGTAAAATCAAGATTGAGCCACTTTTTATATGTTTTAACAAAATGAGTGTTTGAATATTTTTGACATTTAACATCTTTCAAAAACAAGAAGATTTTTCTTCTTTTCTTAAGATAAGTGCACTGACATGTACACTTTCTTTTCTTTGAAAACACGGGTCTCGTACTGAAGTATACGAAAGTCATTATCTTGAGCTCAAAACTTTAAATGTTTTGCATAAACAGCTTAAAACTGATAAGATTGCTCTTCTTGATTTTAGGATAGTTATTTTAAAAGATACACTTACCTTTATTTGAAGATCGGGTTGTTATCTGTCATTTAATAACAAACCATTGACCTGAGCTACAAAACTTCAAATGTTTTGGATGAATAGCTCAACACCAAAAGGATATCTCTTTTCGTTGTTAACGATAAACGCACTAAAGCGCGCATTTTCCTTTTATTTGAGACACGGGTTGAATCTGACATTTGATTACAAACCATTGACTTGAGCTACAAAACTTTGAATGTTTTGGTTGAATAGGTCACGACCGAAAATATTTATCTTTTCATTGTTAGGATAAGATATCTTTAAAGATAAAATTTCCTTTCTTTAAAGTGTGGGTTACAATCTGAAATAATTGTAAGCCATTATATTAAGCTCGGGTGTTTACCTGAATTAGCCAACAACCATTATTTTATAAAATTAGACAACAACCTTTGGAACCCATTTAAGCACGGTGCTAACGGGTTTACCAAATTTTAAAAACCATTTGAAGGTTGTGTCAATTCGATGCAAAGAAGTTGAATTCCAACGAGGACTAGAAACCGGTGTTTCATTTGGAAATATTGGTCGTGGAATCAACGGAGATTTAAAATTCCTTTTGTTTTACCATTGATTATAAAAACTTAGATTTTCATGTGGAGTTTTAAATCTAGTTGAAGAAGAATATTTCCATCTATTGTTGAAACCCGGTGTTTCATTTTGAGAATTATTTTAAGAACTAAATGGAAATCTTCCATTGTTTGAAATTTTCAAAGCAAAATCATTTTTGTTTTGCAACGAAAGCATTTATGATTTTGTGTATTTGAAAGGTCTTGAATGACTTTGCTTTGGTCTCTAAACTTGCTTTACCGGTGTAAAATGAGAGTTTAGAGTTTTAAAAATCTGCCTTTTCCCACTTGAATCACTTGAGTTAAAAACTTTCTAAGGAGTAGGGGTTTCAAAGACTTGAGGTTTGATCATTCTACTATGCATTTGATTAGGACATTGCACAATGATCCAAACACTTTTGCCCCATCTCTTCGATATGAATACAGTAACGATCACAGAGATCTCCTCTGGTACCTACTGGTACGTCAGGATCCGATTGGTCATGAACATCATAAGGTGCTGCCCTTCGCGAATCCCAGCATACCCCTGGTTGGGATGGGTAGGCCCACCACTTCACTTTCACTTAGTCCTGAGCCAAGTCAGTGGGGGGACCCTATCGGGCTCCTTCCCCCTAAAAAAGAAACTGTACGTGAGAGTTTCCCTTCATACGGCTCAAATCATTCTTAGATGCCTCGCGAGGCATCCTTTCCTGGTTTGTTGGGGGATTTCTTCTCGCTTGCTTGATGTCTAAGCTTTTCAAACTTGCCCTGATTTGATTCTTGCGATTATTTGTGCCCCCTTCTTTCTTTGGCGCTTCTCTGGATCGCTATCTTACTAGCAGTAGTGATGTTTTCTATTTGAGCTTCTCTTTTTTCTTTTATCGATCATAATGATTTGAATCGGGCTTTTTGGTCAAATTCTTTGCCGAAAGAATTCTCCCTTATCGGATGGCATCAGATGTCGGTGGCGGTTAGTGTTCTTTATGGGTATTATTTGGTTGCAAAGAATATGTTGTAAACTGAGACACCTTCTTTGGAAATGATTTGGAAGATTCACCCGTGTAAATATTCGGTGAAATACTTACTTTTGGTGTTTGAAAGTTTGAAACTGGAGATTTTCCTTTGTCCCGGTTAAGAGAATCAAACTTTTCTTTTAGAGCATTGTATAAAGTTATCAAATCGCAATATTCTTTTTGAATTGAAAGAAGATCTTGTGATGCCAATTTTGATTCTAAAGAAGCCATTTATTTCAAAAATGGATATTTTTTGGCGTTAGAATCTTGAATCTTACGAACCAATTGTCGTTGAAGGACAACTCTTGCATTTTCAAGTTTTTCAAAATATGTGTCGAACTTGTTTGTTTTCTCTGAAAAGTCGACTTTGTGTTGGAATTAAAAACCTCTTGATGCTGTTTGGAACTAATGCTGTTAAGGTTTGTTACTGATGTTAAGCATAAATTAGTGGTGTTAGTAATCTTAGTGAAAAATATGCTAAGTAGTTAGTACTGTTAGTTACTACTGCTAGAGTATATTACTACTGCTAGTGTAACTCAATACTGTTAGTTACTACTGTTAATATAACTTAGTACTACTAGAATAAAGTTAGTACTGCTAGAGTAAAGTTAGTACTGCTAGAGTAAAGTTAGTACTGCTGGAGAAGAATGAAGAAAAATATTCTAAGTAGTTACTACTGCTTGTATACAGTTAATGCTGCTGGTGTATAAGTTACTGTTGCTAGTGTTTAAAGTTACAACTGCTGACAGAGTTACAACTGCTGAAGGATTACAACTGCTAATGGATAAAGATTTATCAGAGAAAATATAAAGATTGCTTTTGTGATATGTATGAGATATTTATGTAAAAGATACATATAAGTTATGTGTTTAGAAGATCATGATAACTTAGGAAAATATTGTAAGTCATGTAGGACTCCTTGGAGTATAAAAGGAGGTCCTAGAGCATAGAGATTGATATATATTATTCATTGTTTTATCAATCTATTCGTAGCTTCAAGGTTTTGTAACCCTAACACTATTAAGAGTGTTTATTTTATATTGAGGCTGAAAGTTTGGTAAACTGTTTTGTTATTGATCTTGTTCATTATTGTTTCATTGAAATTCTTCTTAGTATCATTGACTAGATTCCGCATAGTCTTTAATATTAACAATCAAAGTTTCTACTATAGTTGTGTTAGATTTATCTTGCATAACTATACCTTACACAAGCTAAGGGATTAAAGATCTATTCTATTAGGATCAACACTTTGGCATCCTCAAAATCTTTTGTTTGTTGAGCTAAGATCATTTTGAGCTCCTTGATCTTTGTTTCAAAACTTGATGTGTCATTTTTGAAAAGAATCCTTTTCTCCCCTGATTCTAATTAAACATTTGAGGGATTAGAAACATTTAAAGATTTTTGAAGGAAATCATTTGAGATTCGAGAGTCAAACTTTTTCTTTTTCATTGATTCAATATTTTGTAAAACTTTATCAAACTTTTTATCCCCAAATTCAGATAACTGAGACTTTAAATTTAATGCTTCGTTTATGGAAGTGATGACATCAAATAACGTTACTTTTATATCATCATTTATCCCAAGTAAATTAACTATTTTTATATAATTATTGCAAAGATTGCTACTTAATTGCTTAAAGTTGTTATTTGTAGTAATTATGGAGTGTTTTGTAAAGACAAGCTAAAAGGCGCACATTTTAGAGCTTAAATGATGATATTTGATGATTACTTATTTCTGACTCAATATACCGTATCTATAACACCCCATGTTTTAGGGTCATTGTACGTCATCAATACATTTACTATTTATTTTTAGTATTGTACGCGTTTGCTTTTAAATTGAAATCGTTAAGTTAAATTGCGTAAGCTAAAATTTATCGTTCAATATAAACGGGCATCAAACAATTAAATGTTTACATCAAGAAAGTGTTAATTAATTATTTTGAGGATAATTATTAACTTTGTTCATTTTATTTTTATTGGTTGTATAAAGTGTTTACGTTTCGTGATAAAATACGTTTAGGCATTCCCGGAACCACCAAAACTTTTCTACGCTTCAACAAATACCCACAATTATACCCAATACTCAAAATTTACAAAATTTCATCATATATATACATATATGGCCAGATACAATGAGATAGAAACCAAAGATATTATCTAGTTAAACACCTTCTTTGAAATCATGGGATAACTTCCATTTTAAGGAACCAAGAGCTAATTTGCTTACTAGCTCTAATAGTGAAATGGACCAAGACTTTCCGTAAGACCCTCCTTATGTCTATTGACTAGTTAAATGTGTATATAATGCAAGCAACTAGTAAAGAACACACACATCCTCATTTTACATAAGAAAAACTTCACTTTTACTCTATTTCTTTTGCTAAAACCCATAGCTACAACCAAACCACATACACAACCCAAACAAAATTTATTTACAAAATTTACAAGTGTTATTAAATCCTATCTAAGATAACCTAAGGTGTTTAGAAGGTTTTGTTTAGGGTTTACAAGTGATTAAGCAAGAAGGTTCAAGATTAGGGTTTACTTGAAATTAGGGTTTTCAAGGACTTGGAATCTAGGGTTTGTTTGCTAAACAAGGGTTTAGATTTTGTTATTCATAACCATACATCATATTAAGGTCATCTAAAAACCTTAATCTCTTTATATTTGTGATTTTATGCATATATGATGTTTGTATAGTTATCACCATCTAAGAACTTATTCACTTGTAAAATGGATTATACACTTCTTTATGATTTGGTACACTTTTACATATGACAAATGGACGTTAATACCATGTTATAATGGATGTATAAGTATGGTACATGCGTGGTTTATGTATAAAAAGTATATATAAACTAGTTACCTAAAAAGTATACTTATTAAAGATTATGGACAAATAGGTATTTACACATATGGATTTTGTGATTCTTAGATAATATTTAGACAAATTATGAACTAGGGACCCTAAGTACATAAGAAACATGGTATAAATGGTTGTAAAGGACTTGTGACAAAGTGGCTAAACTAAAAAGTTATAAAAATAACTTTTAAACACATTTAACAAAATTGACCAAAACCTTTTGTTTTAATTCGAAATATAAAGACCCCATTTGATATTTTTATAAAATACTACATCTCATGAGGATTCCAAAAATGTAAGAAACTCGAAAAACCGATTTATAACGAATGAGATATGTAATTTACAAGTTACGCGATAATAAAAGCCTTTATAAAATAAATTTTATAAAAATTATTTTAGATTCACCTCTGATATATGCAAATGATTATTTTTCTCAAATAATACATATTTTTAAGATTCCAAAACATTAAGAATCATAATTTTAGGATCAATAACGAAGGAGTTATGAATTACGCAAGTTTACGATAATAAATACTTTTATAAAACTAATTTTATAAAAGTTACTGTTCACATCCAGTATGTTTATTTTGAAACATCATTATTAAGATAAAACTTTTAATTACGAAGACGTGCTCGAAAGAATCACTAAAAACGGAATTAAAACGGATAAAATACGACGTTTACGAGTTTACGACAACTAATTTTATAAAAGTATATGAACAGTAAAAAGTACTATTTGCCAGAGGACTTAAAATATAAAAATATAATATTTTGATAACTCGTCCTAATACGAAAGCGTGGACATAAGAACCGTAAGAAACGGACTTAAAACGATAAAGTTACGCCATTTTTACTAAAGAGATATTTATAAACGTTTTAACTTTATAAATATGATTTCATAAACGCAATTAGATGGTGATGTAGCTATATATAATTGTATATAGTATTAGTTAATCAAAGTGCTTAGTACTTATACGACCTATATTTAATTAGGTTGCATTCGGTCATTATTGTGACGCATTTTCTGTTATACTTGGATTATTCATTCACTCAAGGTGAGTTCATAGCCCCACGTTTTACATTTATAATAATTTACAAGTTTTAGGGTGAGAAAAATATGCATGTTTTATAATTGGACGCAAGTGGATATTTCACATTACGATTATGTATTTGCCTAAGTAGCGATAACCCTCTGAGCCTATTATCATGAACTGTCAATTACTGTTGTGAGTGCGAATGTTATAAATAGATCTATTTGGCATTGACATCCCCGTTCAGGTGAGTCACGCTCACTGTGCCGGTTTGCCGGACAACGAACGTATACCATGTCGGACATAGGATGTTGCGGGTTAGAACATCATCACGGGCAATGTTGGCAATTTATATTGCAATTCATACATGTCGAGCTTCAGTGTCATGAGCTTAGGGAAATGTAATTACATTTTATGATGTTTGCATCTGTTGCATTATCATGGGGAAATCTTGTGGTCCTACATTATACATTTTACAAACCTATGAATTCACTCAACGTTATGTTCACGTTTTAAAGCAATGTTTTTTAGGAGGTCAATAAGGCACGAGGTGCAAGGGATACATTGGTGATTATATTTTGTATGTCACATGATTAAAGATTTAGTTGCATTACATTTTGGGGATATTTGTTATGGACTAGAATCTTTGTATTTTGGAAATAATGAACAAGTGAAGCTTCGAGCTTTTGTAACAAACACTTTGCTAAATCTAATGTATCAGTTTTAAATGACTTTTTTGGTCGTTCTTATATTATCTTGTGCTATTGATCTATGAAGTACCACCCTCAAACCCATATTCTTATGCGACCCAATTTGGGGGTGTTATAGATTGGTATCAAGAGCCAAGGTTATAGAGAACCAGGTCAAATGTTTTTACTGGACTATAACCATTTTCAAACATTGCATTCATACAAAGGGGTTTGCACGGGACATACATACATACACTAATTGTTGCATTAGTTGGTTAGACTAGATGCACTCATGATTGATATACATGTTATAAAATACTATGTATATTACAATAAGAGTCTTATATTAATACTTATATAAGCTACTTTTGATTTTCAGATATTGTCATGTCAGATTCAGAGGATTCCACAGTCACCTACACGGCGGTATCCAGTCTATTTGGGAGGTTTGTTAGACATAGGATCTTCGGGAGTCGATGGACCACCCATGATGCCAGAGGATTCGTATGCATATGTGGTAGCCGCTTTTTAGGCTCTGCCATCACCGGATTATGTGCCTGGCCGAGAGGAGCCAGAGCAGGCACCACCTCTACTAGAGTTTGTTCTTGAGCCGGTATACCCGGAGTTTATGCCACTGGAGGATGATGTACTCCCATCTGAGGAGCAACCACTGCCTGTTGCTGCCTCACCCACTGCTGATTCACCAGGCTATATTCCTGAGTCCGATCTCGAGAAGGATCTAGAGGACGATAATGATAAGGATCTTAAGGAGGATTCAGCTGATTATCCCACCGATAGAGATGATGATAAGGAGGAGGAGCCCTTCGGAGACGAGGTTGATGATGATGAGGAGGACGAGGATGATGATGAGGAGGAGGAGGAGGACCTAGCTCCTGCCGACTCTACAACTGTTGCTTTTCCATCTGTTGATCATGTCCCATTCGCTGAGGAGACTGAGCCGTTTGAGACAGACGAGTCTGCGCCCATACCACCACCACATCCTGCATACCGCGTTACTGCTAGGATATCTATCCGAGCTCAAACACCTGTATCACTTCTTTCAGATATAGAGGTTGCCAGACTTCTTGTTATACCTACTCCACCCCCATCACCACTCTCTCCATGGTCATCACTACTTCCCTAGATACCTTCTCCACCACTACCCTTGATACTATCACCACTACCAGCATCACCACCTTTACCTGTATCATCTCCACCACTACCTGCTAGCCCTACTTATCCTTTGGGATATCAAGCTGCTATGATCTGGCTGAGAGCCGAGACACCATCGAGTACACCACCATTAGGGACACTACTACTTCTACCCATACCATTACCGACATCATCACCACCTTTGCTTTTACCCTCTACTGACTATAGATTAGGTGTTTCTGAGGTTACATTATCGCCTCGAAAGAGGTTATGTTTTCCTCTAGGTCTGAGATATGAGGTCGGTGAGAGTTCATCTACTCCCACTGCTAGACCCACTGGAGGCCTTAAAGCAGACTATAGATTTGTTGGCACTTTAGATGATGAGATTAGGCGAGACCCTAAGAGATATGTTGCTTATGGGATCACAGACACTTGGGAGGATATGGTTGAGGACATACATGGGACACTAGTAGTTACCGATGTGGTAGAGCTTAGCCAGAGGATGACAGACTTTGTCACGACTGTCAAATAGGACACATATGAGATATATGGTAGAGTGGATGATGATCAGGATGACAGGTTATTGATGAGCGATTAGCTCAACATGCGGTTTGGAGATAGACGTGATTATGCTCATACTGCTTTACTCATAGAGAGATAGGCTAGACTTTCCTATGAGTCCTGGGGATGGTCGATGGATGCTAGTGACACCGCGCGTTCTGAGGTGAGAGCATTGAGGACTACTATATTGGCATAGCAGACGAAGATTGTAGGCTTGCGAGCAGCAGACCGCACTCGACAGGCACAACTTGTGGAGACACTAAGACTGATGAGTACACTGCAGACACATATGACAACATTGCAGGGATAGCAGGGATCCGCTGAAGGTCCAGCACGGCCCAAGATACCGGAGGAGGCCTGTAGCAGTTCATAGATTTTGTTATGTTGTAGCTATATTGTATTAGCCTACTAAGTATTACGGGTTAACTCCCGGCTTGTAAGGCCTTAGGTTGTTTATATTTCATTTTGTAACCTAATGGTAGTGATCATTTTGTATCTGAATCGGTCATGTATGTTTCCAGATTATATATGGAAAGGATGTACTATGTCATGTATGTAATCGAATTTATTATGAATGAATGTCGATTTAGCTATATCATTGTTGATTTCAATTCAGTTGTATATTTCACTGTGTGATGTGATCTTACTTTATTTATTGTGTATATGTCATGTCATGGTTATGATTTTATGAAATCTAACTGGTATTATATATTCTTGTGATTGAAGAAAATGGCACCAAAAAGAACTACCAGATCAACACCAGTCGCAACAACCGCCACCACTACCACTGTGACCAATGCCCAGCTTAAGGCAATGATCGACCAAGGCATTACTGTCGCTTTGGCAGCACGTGATGCTGACAGAAGCATGAATGGCTACGACAGCCACAATTCGGGAATGGGAGTTAGAAGAAACAAGCGAGCCACTCGTGAGTGCACTTACCCAGACTTCATGAAGTGCCAACCTCTGAATTTTAAGGGCACAAAAGGGGTTGTCGAATTAACTCAATGGTTTGAGACAATGGAAACTGTGTTCAGTATAAGCAACTACTCTGTGGAAAACCAAATCAAGTTCTTCACTTGTACTCTTCTTGGAAGTGCTCTAACGTAGTGGAATTCCCATGTTAGGACTATTGGACATGATGTTGCATATGCAATGACTTAGGCAGACCTGAAAAAGAAGATGACTGACAAGTACTACCCGAGGACCAAGATTAAGAAGCTCAAAGCTGAGTTGTGGAACTTGAAAGTAAAAGGTACTGACGTGATAGGTTACAACCAACATTTTTAAGAACTGGCATTGCTGTGTGTTAGAATATTTCCTGAAGAGTTTGACAAGATTGAGAGGTATGTCGGTGGTTTTCCCGACATGATCCACGGAAGTGTAGTTGCATCAAAGCCTAAGACAATGCAAGAGGCAATTGAAATAGCAATTGAGCTGATGGATAATAAAATCCGTACTTTTGCTGAGTGTCAGACTGAGAACAAAAGAAAGCACGATGATAACCAACAACAACAACAATGACAAGAAAACAAGAGGCAGAACACCGGAAAGGCTTACACCATGGGATCTGGTGAGAAGAAGCCATACGGGGGATCTAAACCCCTATGCGCTAAATGAAATTATCACCACGATGGTCCATGTGCTCCCAAATGCCACAAGTGCAACAGAGTTGGCTATCTGGTCCGTGACTGTAGGAGTACAGCCAATGCCAACACTGCTAACAATCAAAGGGGCACTAGGACAGGTCAAAAACCCACTTGCTATGAATGTGGAGCCCAGGGACATTTCAAGAGGGATTGTCCAAAGCTGAAAAACAACAACCATGGTAACCAAGGTGGAAATGGCAATGCTCCAGCGAAAGTGTATGCGGTAGGTTGTACAGGGACAAACCCAGACTCCAACGTCGATACGAGTACGTTCCTTCTAAACAACCACTATGCTTCTGTCTTATTTGTTACTGGTGCCGATAGAAGCTTTGTGTCTACTGCATTTAGCTCCCAATTTGATATCACACCATCTACCTTAGATCATTATTATGATGCTGAACTAGCTAACGGGAGAATAATTGGGTTAAACACTATCATTAGGGGTTGTACATTAAACTTCCTGGACCACCTATTCAACATAAACTTAATTCCTGTAGAACTTGGTAGTCTCGACATCATTATCGGTACGGATTGGTTGGCAAAGTACCAAGTTGTCATCGTTTGTGTCAAGAAAATCGTTTGTATTCCCTGGGGAAATGAAACGTTGATTGTTCACGGTGACAGAAGTGACTGGGGAGACGACACACATTTGAACATCATCTCGTGCACTAAGACGCCGAAGTAGATGCTAAAAGGATGTCAAGTCTTTTTGGCACATGTTACTACAAAGGAGACTAAAGACAAGTCAAAGAAGAAGCGACTTGAGGATGTACCAATAGTATGAGATTTTCCTGATGTATTCCCTGAGGACTTGTCGGGTCTTCCTCTGACTCTACAAGTGGAATTTCAAATCGATTTGATACCTGGTGCTGCACCCGTAGCACAGGCACCTTATCGATTGACGCCTTCCGAAATGAAAGAGTTGTCAGAGCAACTGAAGGAGCTATCCAACAAAGGCTTTATAAGGCCCAGTTTCTCACCCTGGGGAGCTCTAGTCTTGTTTGTCAAGAATAAGGTTGGATCATTTCGAATGTGCATCGACTACAGAGAACTGAACAAGTTGACGGTGAAGAATCCTTATCCACTCCCAAGGATTGACGATTTATTTGACCAACTATAAGGATCCAGTGTTTATTCCAAGATAGACTTGCGATTAGGTTATCACCAGCTTCGAGTACGGGAAGAGGATATTCCAAAAATGGCGTTCAAAACTTGGTATGGTCATTACGAGTTCCAAGTTATGCCATTTGGTTTGACGAACTCACCGGTGGTATTTATGGATCTCATAAACCGCGTGTACAAGCCATTTTTGGATAAATTTGTGATTGTCTTTATTGACGATATCCTCATCTACTCCAAGAGAAAGAAGGAACACAAAGAACATCTTAAGGCAATTCTGGAATTGCTTAAGAAAGAGGAGTTGTATGCTAAATTCTCTAAATGTGAATTTTGGATTCCTAAGGTACAATTACTCGGGCACGTAATTTATAGTCAAGGCGTTCACATAGACCCTGCCAAGATCAAATCTATTCAATATTGGGCATCTCCTAAGACACCAATGGAGATTCGTCAATTTTTAGGTCTTGTTGGGTATTACCGAAGATTTATCAAAGGATTTTTAAAGATCACCAAGCCAATGACTAAGCTTACTCAGAAGAAGGTCAAGTTTGATTGGGGCAACAAGTAAGAAGCAACGTTTCAAGTGATTAAGCAGAAGTTATGTAGTGCACCAATTCTGGCTTTACCCAAAGGAAGCAAAGATTTTATCATATACTGCAATGTTTTGATCAAAGGTTTGGGTGTTGTGTTGATGCAGAGAGAAAAGGTGATTGCTTATGCATCACGCCAATTGAAAATTCATGAGACACTATCTGTATGGAACCAAGTGTACGGTGTTCACTGATCATAAGAGTTTGCAACACATTCTTAATCAGAAGGAGTTGAACATAAGGCAACGTCGCTGGTTAGAGTTGCTCAGTGATTACGATTGAGAGATTTGTTATCACCCGGGAAAAGCAAATGTTGTTTCTGATGCTTTGAGTAGGAAAGAGCGAAGTAGACCATTAAGGGTTCGAGCCTTAGTGATGACTATTGGCTTGGATCTTCCTAAGCAAATCTTGAATGCGCGGACTAAAGCACGAAAACCAGAGAACATCAAGAATGAAGATGTTGGAGGTATGTTGATTGAAAATTCAAAGGATCTAAAGAAACTTAGAATGGAAAAGTTGGAACCCCGTGCGGATGGAACTCTATGCTTAAATGGCAGGAGTTGGTTACCCTGTTATGGCGATTTAAGGACTGTGATCATGCACGAGTCCCACAAGTCAAAATACTATATTCATTCGGGTTCTGACAAGATGTATCAGGACATGAAGAAGCTATATTGGTGGCCCAATATGAAGGCCGACATTGCCACCTATGTTAGCAAATGTTTGACGCGTGCTAAGGTCAAGGCTGAACACCAAAGGCCATCAGGATTGTTGGTACAACCCGATATACCTCAATGGAAGTGGGACAACATCACTATGGATTTTGTCACGAAGCTTCCTAAGTCGTCACAAGGCTACAACACCATTTGGGTGATTGTTGACCGACTCACTAAGTCTACAATCTTTGTACCAATGAGGGAAACTAATCCCATATAGAAACTGGCAAGAATGTACCTAAAAGAGGTGGTCACGAGGCATGGAATACCTGTCTCAATCATTTGTGATCGCGACCCGAGGTTCGCATCAAATTTTTGGAGGTCACTTCAGAAGGCTTTGGGTACTAACTTGGATATGAGTACTACGTACCATCTACAAACTGACGGACAAAGCGAGAGGACTATTTAAACTCTCGAGGATATGATGTGTGCTTGTGTGATCGACTTTTGGAAAAGGTTAGGTTAACCATTTGCTATTAGTCGAGTTTTCATTTAACAATAGCTATCACGCTAGCATTAAGGCTGCACCGTTTGAAGTGCTTTACAGTCGAAAGTGTCGTTCACTTGTTTGTTAGGCCGTGGTTGGAGAAGTTCAACTCACTGGTCCAGAAATAGTCCAAGAAACAACCGAGAAGATCATCCAGATCAAGCAAAGAATACAAGCTGCTCGTGATCGGCAAAAGAGTTACGCCAATTTAAAGTGTAAGCCGATGGAATTTCAAGTTGGAGATAGAGTTATGCTCAAAGTTTTTCCTTGGAAAGAAGTGGTACATTTTGGAAAATAGGGGAAGCTAAACCCCATATATGTTGGACCTTTCAAAGTGTTAGAAAAGGTTGGAGCCGTTTCTTACAAGCTTAAACTTCCTCAAGAGCAGAGCAGGGTTCACAATACGTTTCATGTATCCAACTTGAAGAAGTGCTATGCCGATGAACCATTAGCCGTTTTGTTAGATGGACTACACATTGATGACAAGCATTATTTTGTCAAGGAACCAGTCGAAATCATGGATTGTGAAGTCAAACGGTTAAGGCAAAGTCGTGTTCCAATAGTCAAGGTTTGATAGAACTCTAAGAGAGGTCCTGAGTTTACATGGGAACATGAAGACCAATTCCGGAAGAAATATCTACACCTCTTCACAAAGACCGCACCGTCGTCAAGTGCCGCATCTTAAGTCTTGAGGACAAGGCTCATTTAACAGGGGAAGACTATAACACCCCATGTTTTAGGGTCATTGTATGTCGTCAATAAATTCACTATTTATTTTAAATATTGTACGCGTTTGCTTTTAAATTGAAATCGTTAAGTTAAATCGCGTAAGCTAAAATTATTTTCATTGTAAACGAGCAGCAAACAATTAAAATGTTACATCCAAGCAAGTGTTAAATAAGTATTTTGAGGATAATATAACTTTGTTCCATTTTTATTTTTATTGGTTGCGTAAAGTGTTTGCGTTTCACGATAAAATACGTTTAGGCATTCCCGGAACCACCAAAACTTTTCTACGCTTCAACAAATACCCACAATTATACCCAATACTCAAAATTTACAAAATTTCATCATATATATATACATATATGGCTGGATACAATGAGATAGAAACCAAAGATATTATCTAGTTAAACACCTTCCTTGAAATCATGGGATAATTTCCATTTTAGGGAACCAAGAGCTCATTTTCTTACTAGCTCTAATAGTGAAATGGACCAAGACTTTACTTAAGACCTCCTTATGTCTATTGACTAGTCAAATATATGTATATAATGCAAGCAACTAGTAAAGAACACACACATCCTCATTTTACATAAGAAAAACTTCACTTTTTCTCTTTTCCTTTTGCTAAAACCCACGGCTACAACCAAACCACATACACAACCCATACAAAATTTATTTACAACATTTACAAGTGTTTTTACATCCTATATAAGATAACCTAAGGTGTTTAGAAGGTTTGGTTTAGGGTTTACAAGTGATTAAGCAAGAAGGTTCAAGATTAGGTATTACTTGAAATTAGGGTTTTCAAGGACTTGAAAGCTAGGGTTTGTTTGCTAAACAAGGGTTTAGATTTTGTTGTTCATCATCATACATCATATTAAGGTTATCTAAAAACCTTAATCTCTTTACATTTGTGATTTTATGCATATATGATGTTTGTTTAGTTATCAGCATCTAAGAACTTATTTACTTGTAAAATGGATTTTTACACTTGTTTATGATTTGGTACACTTTTACATATGACATATGGATGTTAATATCATGTTATAATGGATGTATAAGTATGGTACATGTGTGGTTTATGTATAAAAAGTATATATAAACTAGTTACCTAAGAAGTATACTTATTAAAGATTATGGACAAATAGGTATTTAGACATATGGATTTTGTGATTCTTGGACAATATTTGGACAAATGATGAACTAGGGACCCTAAGTACATAATACACATGGTATAAATGGTTGTAAAGGAGTTGTGACAAAGTGGCTAAACTAAAAGGTTATAAAAACAACTTTTAAACACATTTTACCAAATTGACCAAAACCTCCTATTTGAATTCGAAATATAAAGCCCTCATTTTATATTTTTATCAAAATACTACATCTCGCGAGGATTCCAAAAATCTAAGAAACTCAAAAAACCGATTTATAACGAAGGAGATACGTAATTTACAAGTTACGCGATAATAAACGCGTTTATAAAATAAATTTTATAAAAACTCTTTAAGCTTCACCTCTGATATATAC
Organism: Tanacetum coccineum; assembly: GCA_026074375.1. Lineage (NCBI taxonomy): Eukaryota > Viridiplantae > Streptophyta > Magnoliopsida > Asterales > Asteraceae > Tanacetum > Tanacetum coccineum. The sequence continues at coordinate 55,730 of BQNB010000987.1, forward strand.
AAATGATTATTTTTCACAAATAATACATATTTTTAGGATTCCAAAACATTAAGAATCGTAATTTTAGGATCAATAACGAAGGAGTTATGAATTACGCAAGTTTACGATAATAAATACTTTTATAAAACTAATTTTATAAAAGTTACTGTTCAAATCAGATATGTTTATTTTGAAAACATCATTATTAAGATAAAAAATTTAATTACAAAGACGTGCTCGAAATAATCACTAAAAAGGGAGTTAAAACGAATAAAATACGACGTTTACGAGTTTACGATGACTAATTTTATAAAAAAAAATTTATAAAAGTATATGAACTGTAAAAAGTAACGTTCACCAGAGGACTTAAAATATAAAAATGTAATATTTTGATAACTCGTCCTAATAGGAAAGCGTGGACATAAGAACCGTAAGAAACGGACTTAAAACGATAAAGTTACGCCATTTTTACTAAAGAGATATTTATAAATGTTTTAACTTTATAAATATGATTTCATAAATGCAATTAGATGGTGATGTAGCTATATAGAGTTGTATATGGTATTAGTTAATCAAAGTGCTTAGTAATTATACGACCTATATTTAATTAGGTTGCATTCGGTCATTATTGTGACGCATTTTCTGTTATACTTGGATTATTCATTCACTCAAGGTGAGTTCATAGCCTCACGTTTTATATTTATAATGATTTATAAGTTTTAGGGTGAGAAACATATGCGTGTTTTACAATTGGACGCAAGTGGACATTTCACATTACGATTACGTGTTTGCCTAAGTAGCGATAACTCTCTAAGCCCATTAACATGAACTATCAAAAACTGTTGTGAGTGCGAATGTTATAAATAGATCTATCTGGGATTGACATCCTCGCTCGGGTGAGTCATGCTCACTGTGCTGGTTTTCCGAACAACGAACGTATATCATGTCGGACATAGGATGTTGCAGGTTAGAACATCATCACGGGCAATGTTGGCAATTTATATGCCAATTCATATATGTCGAGCTTTAGTGTCATAAGCTTAGGGAAATGTAATTACAGTTTATATGTTTGCATCTGTTGCATTATCATAGGGAAATCTTGCGGTCCTACATTATACATTTTACAAACCTATGAATTCACTCAACATTATGTTGACGTTTTAAAGCAATGTTTTTTAGGAGGTCAATAAGGTACGAGGTGTAAGGGATACATTGGTGATTGTATTTTGGATGTCACGTGATTAAAGATTTAGTTGCATTACATTTCGGGGATATTTGTTATGGACTAGAATCTTTGTATTTTGGAAACAACGAACAAGTGAAGCTTCGGGCTTTTGTAACAAACACTTTGCTAAATCCAATGTATCAGTTTTAAATGACTTTTTTTCGTCGTTCTTTTATTATCTTGTGCTATTGATCTATGAAGTACCACCCTCAAACCCATATTCCGCTACGACCCAATTTGGGGGTGTTACAGTATCCAGCAAAGATTATACAGCGTATTAGTACCTGGACTTCACAAGAAAACGCATATGTTCAATTCCTAATATGGCGTATCCTACTACCTACATATGCCGTATCCAGCTGGTCAAACAATCAAAGATCTTGCATTAAATGTGATTAAGGATAATTATAACTGATTGATTGTGAAAGTAGCATGCACTCCAAGGAATACACCCTATACGTTGTATTGACCTCATTCAATACAGCGTATCCACTAATTTTCAGAGACTATAAATAGAAGACTCAAAAATGAGTTTTCAGTGTGCAAAATCATATTCTTTATACCATAAACTCAATATTCGATTTTTTGAAGTGAAGAAGAGCAGCCAACTTCAAACATCGAATCTAATTCCATAGAAGACATCCTGTAATTCTTATACTCTTATGATCATTTAATTTTTGGTATCTGTTAGGAATTAGAGGCTTCTACAACTTAATATTGCTGGTTCAAGTTTGTACTGCTGCTGAAGATTAATGAAAATAGTCTAAGTCATTAGTACTGTTAGTGTTATAGTTAGTACTGCTAGTACAAAATGTTAGTATTGTCAGTTTATTAATATTGTTAGTATAATAGTTAGTATTGTTAGTTATATAGTTAGTACTGCTAAAGTGATATGCATGAGATATATTATGAATAGATATGCATTGATCACTTGACGCATTTTGTAAGCCCATTAGGGTTTCCTTGGTGTAAAAAAGGAACCCTAAGGCATAGATCTAGATATAAGTTTTCATATTAGTTTTTCATAGTTTGCATAGCAATCATAGTTAGTATTTATAGCTATTTTGTAACTCAAAATAGTATTCAATATATTGAAAGTTTAGTAAAGATCTTGTTTTACTGTTTCATTGTTCTTCTTAGTATTACAAACTAGATTCCGCATAGTTTGTGATATTCTCAATCTTAGTTTATACTATAGTTGTCTTGGATCTATCTAATACAACTAAGCTTTAACAAGCTAAGTAAGATCTATCAATAAGGGATCAACAATATCATTCGTTAACACGTTTAGTTTACCTTGGTTAATTGATTACACTTGTATTATTACAATGGTTATGGGCTAATACCCTCGGGTATTAGTCATCTTAATGAAGATTTAATGTTTGGTTTGTTTAATCTCGATTGCTTAATTTATCGTTGATTGTTTAATTATGTTTATCACCTCATACTTGTCTATGTGCTTGAATATGCGAACTATCATTCAATTAGGTCTAGTGAGACTGACCAAGTGATCTAGATACTGGGATAGCTCTCCATATCGCGTTTTATATATCTGGACCAATAGGATCACAAATAATGCCCCGTCTTTGCCTTTAGATTAGTGAGCTTAGTTGGACCGGCAGGTGACCCGTATGTTTCAACAAGTACGTTCTTAATTAATTGGTAAAGATTTGGGTAGTGAACTATCAGTATATAAAATGCCGTCAAGTAGTAAGAGGGTAAAGTTCTGATGGGCTAGGGTTTAACAAGATCACCATTACTTTAATCCCTAAGATAGATTATAATTTAACTAAAAGGATGCTTAATGTGGATGCGTTAATTGTGACAGGATTCAACTTGTCTAGGTCATAGGATGATGTCCCGCCTAAGTCTTAAGAATGATATGTCGTCTCGAGATAAGCACTCATTGTACTAAACAAACAAACCAGCATTTAATCGGATTTAATATGGCTAATACAGTTTTCTATCGTTTGGCTTGTACCACTCTTTTATCTTCAGTTTATCTTCTTTTGTGATTATTATGTATTGAATTGATTTTAGTCACCATAAAACATATGCCAGTCTCTTAGGTTGAACCCCTCCCCCCTTCCCCCCTTTTTTTATCATTAGAAATAGGTTTAGCATATATTTAACAAGTAATTAGAATTAACTAGTCTAATTAGATTAATTAAAATACTGATAGAATATAAGGTTAATTTTCTCGCTCTTTGTGTTTGATAACCTACTTACCATGAAACTCCATTCGATCGGGTACACTGCCCGTTAAGGTGTTATTTTAGGTTAAGTCGGGTAAATATAAATTTAAAACTTGATAATCAATAAATACAACCTCACAACAAACACATCAAGTTTTTGGCGCCGTTGCCGGAGAGTGAAAAAGTTATAATCTTTATTTTATTAGTATTTCTAACCCTTAACTAGCATAATCTAATTGTTTAAAATTATGTTTGTATTTAATTGTTTGATTAATTGTGTTTTTAATTATTCTGCATTATTTAATTGTTTTCAAAGTATTCTGTCTAGTAGACCACCTGATACGGCGTATCCACCAGTTGGATACGATGTAAACTTTCTACCCAGATACAGCGTATTGATTGTTGTAGTCTAAACAATGTATCATGTTCTTCTTAACCATACGACGTATTTTGCAAACTTAATACGACGTACTGACCCTCAACAGATTAATACGGCGTATTCAGATCAATTAAATACGGCATATCGATCACCTGATACAGTAACAGATTTAATTTTTCGTATTCGGTTTCCTATTTTATTTACTGTGTTCTCTTCCCTAAGGGCACATCTTACTGATCATTTGTGCTTATTCTCAGGAAACTATTTAAAGAAGAAAGAAATCACAATGGCGGAACCAAACCTAAATGAGTATTATTTTGTTACCCGAAAAAACTACCTCTCAGATGATAATGAGGGAAGAATGGTCGAGAAGAGTTTCCTTGAATTACAAGGGACATTTTTGGTAAAAATACGTGATAATGCTTTCAATGGGATAATTGGAGAAAACGCGTTTGAACACATTAGAAAATTTCTCGAAGTAGTTGGGCCACTCAAAATAAAAGACATAAGTCAGGATTGATTTAGGCTTAGCGACTTTCCTATCTCACTTGCAAGGGCTGCAAGTGATTGGTTTAAAAAGGATTGTATTAGCTCAGTTACAACTTGGGAGGATTTGGTAGAAAAGTTTGCACAAAGTTATACCAACTTTCTAATAACAATGAAGAAATGGAAGCTGATGAAGATGATGACCCCGACGATGTTGCTGAAATCTTTAAAATCAAAGGAAATTTATTTGACTTCGAGACAGCCTTGTACAAAGCATTCAATGAATTCAACTATCTCCTTAAGATTGACACATATCTATTTACTTTCTATATCCAAGAAGTCAAGACTTACGAGGAGTATAAATACAAGTTGAATAATAATATGACGGGGGATCTTGAGGAACTGTGGTTGGATAACGGGGTGCCATATCAACTGTGTGATCATATATACGAACCATATCATTTCAAAAATGGGAATGTTAAATGGCCCACATGTAGTGCAATTATTGACGGATTCTGCAACGGTAGAGAACTACCCGGAATGGTTCGAGTCGGATGCATGACTTATTTCCATGATCACAAATGGTATGATGAATTGGCTGATGGAGTACTAAAAGAAGAAACCTTGCTACATAAGGCCAGAATTGAAGAATCATGAGAGGACGCAACTCCGGAGTGATAAAATTCTGCACATGGTTGAGAAGTAGTTTTGAGAACTTCTACGAACTAGATTATGATGTATTAGTAATACTGGAGGAATGTTGGTGGAAAGTAAATACTCATGAGCACACCCCATTCACTCATCGGGAAAATCACAGCCAAGGGCCGTATGCGAATGCCAAAACTGAAAAGACTTATGACCCTTATCTTGATATCAACCGTATATTTGGTAGGAATTATGGAGCAAACAATGCCAGTGATACTCAAGATAGTTGGGTAAATAAGAGGGAACATGAAGGAAATGAGCATACATTGTCTTCTAAACCCACTCATAATCCATCAGTCTGCCATGTTAGAAGATTTGAGATGACAAAATACTCATTCGATGCTAATGATGAGTATGTTGCCATAAAAGAACACGAGTGCTTCGACCATTCAAAAACCAACATTGATGTATGTCAAGCTTATCGAGAACTTTTTCGCGTTATGGATGAGGGATGGCTCATGACAAAGGCAAGTGAATAATGAAGAGGAGAAAGAAAAAGTCTAACTTAAAGACTAGCTGAAAGAAAAGTGCTTACCGGGAGACAACCCGGCTGTTTTGAATTGTTTTTAGTTTGTAATTTTAATTGTTTGTTGAGTCTGTCTTCCCAGACATTCAATACGGCGTATCGAACCTCTATGGATATGTCGTATCGACTTGTCTGGACGTTATCAGTCCTTTAAAATTTTGCATTTAAATTCTTGCAAACTTTAAAACATGTGTTTTTATAAGATGCAATATGGTGTATCCTTGGGTTTAGGATACGACGTATTGGCATCCTATACAGTATGTGTGTTTACTTTTATGAATTGTAACCATTGTAAAAACCGAGATATGAATTGCATGTTCTGTCTTCTAAACTTTAATGCAGGACCTTGCTGTAAAGAAATTGACGATTTGGTATACTCTGAAAAAAGACGTGTGTTAAACTCGTACGGGCATTCTGATGCCTCTTCAACACACTTTTGCTCAAGAACTCAAATTCAAGAATCATCCCAAGCAAAATATTAGGGGAGTTCCTCGTTCTAATTCTATTTCCCATTTTCTTTAATTGTTTTATCTATACAACGAGGACGTTGTATAATTTAAGTGAGGAAATGGAGAATTAGAACGCCTACTTGTCCTTATTTTACAAATAATATGCTATATGCTTAAAATTGTACCAAATTAAAAAAAATAGCATACTTTTGTAAAAATTACTAGTTACATGACCTCGCGCACAAATAACCCTTAATGATAAATTATGAGAATTAAGCCTATTCCGTTTCCAAATGTTTACTAAAAATTTCACAAAATTATGAGTGTGCCGGTGATGTAGTGGACTTTAGAACTTGGCTTGGTATATCACTCGAGACCACAATGATGAGTACTATGGATTTAGATGGAGTAACATGTTTAACTGGTAAATTTCTAGGAATACACCAAAAAGCCTAAATGTTGTAAAATTAACTAACCATACTGGTTAGTTAAACCTCGTACAACCCTTTTCTTACTCTCACTATAAGAGTAAAGATACCCCTAGAAAAACCTGTTGAGCCATTCCTATTTTTTTCACACCCAAATGTCTATTTCATTACACTTTTACACCATAGCCTACCCTGTAGATTAAGCCTATTTAATCAAAGTTGCTAGTTGCTTTTATGTAAAGTTTTGTAGTTCGTGTATCAAAGTGAAATTTTCTATCTCCGGTTAGGTCAAGAAATTGCACAATGCAATGGGAATGTAGAAGTATGTAGCTCGTGTATTTTGCTACTTTCCCAATTATGTTTCATGTCCGAAGATGAAGTGTTCAAAGAAAGATTATCCGGATGATTTATGATGGTGAAGACGGTGAAATTACACCGAGATTCGGATTGTTATGTTATAAAAAAATGGAAAAATAGAAAATTACAGCAAAAAGAGAAGGAAATATTGATAATCAGTTCGTTGGACTTAACTGATAAATTACTTGAAGGATCGATTATTCGTTGATATGTGATAAGAATCAACGATGTATAGTTTTGTATAAAGTAGTCGATATCACCACTTTTGTAAAAGTATGTATAAGTTTGGGATGATTGGGAAGTTGACCGTTATAGGAATGCCAACTTAGTTTGTCTTTGTCATTTATATGATCGAGGCGTTTGTATATATTTCTGAGTCTTTATCATGAAACGGTCAGGAAAGTTTCTAGCAACTATATACCTTATTTTTTCAGGCTTAATCTATTTGTTTTGTGAATTTTATTTAACAACAATTTACTTCCCTTTCATAGCAACTAACCTTAGGTTTTACTTGAACGAGGATGAGATCGAGTCATGCATGTCTATTCCGTCGTTACGGCCATGTATGCGTGATTCAGCCACCTTGTTGGTTTATTACTTTCGGTGAAATTTAGAAGATCCATACCATATATCATTCTTCATCCTAACCCTTGGTTAAACTCGAATGAGGATGTGATCAAATTATACATGTCTATTTTGTCGTTACGGCCATGTATGTATGATTTAGCTGCCTTGTTGGTGTGGTACTTTTGGTGAAAGATTGTTAGAATAATCAACCCATTAAGCCTATTAACCAAATTTACCTTTTGACTTGTTACTCCTTAGCTCTATGTGACAACCGTGACTTGAGCAGGTTAGTCAAACCGTTAGAGTTGAATAAAATATTTATATGTGTTCTAATTGAGTGCGTATGTGATCTTATATGAGTATTTGATATCAATCCGTGATGCGTGTTCATCTTATTGTGATTGAGTTGTGGTTTTGGTAGCTATTTCATTTCGTTCACATTTTGTGACAATGGAAATGATAGCATAAGTTTATGCGTTGTCGTGTTATCTGGTGAATAATTATAGTATGAGCGTAAAGAGAATGTAGTGTATTCTTAAGGATGAATAAAGTCTAGTATTTAAGTTAATTAAGCATAGGTCTTTCTAATTTAGGAACGTAATTTATGAAATAAGATTTATAAATAGTATGTTTATAACTAGTTTTATTTAAAAAGGTTTACTAAATTAATAAAGGTTTTATAAAAATAACAAAATAAGGGTGATTATACATTTAATAATTAATAAATAAATAAAATTAATAAAGGGGTGTTGTTCGGCTGGTTAAAGGAAAAAGAAAAAAAATAGTTTGACTACAATCAGGAAACTAGGTATTATAAATACAAAATCAAGAAACCCCTAAATTACTTTTTCTCTCCCCCTTGTTCCTTTTGATCGATCGAACCCAAGAAGAAGAAGAAGAAAAATATTTTTTTATCAAAAATCAAGGTGTTGATTCGTGTGATCTCGGGTGAAAGGTTTAGGTATGATTTTAATTAAGTTCTTGTTTAAATATTAATGATCATGTAACTTTAATTGATGGATAAATTAGGTGCTTAAAATTTTCTGTAAAATAATGATATAAAACTATATGGGTGTGTTCGGGATTAGATTTAAGCATGTGGGTGTAATCGGTTTAGGTTAGAACGCGTTAATTTGAAAGTTAGGGTTTGAAGATATTTTTAGGTCCATTTTGATCGAATGATATCTCATTGATAAAAACGAGTTATGATATGAATCTTATGCCTAAACTTAAGTTCAGAGAGTCTAGTTTTCAAAAAGTCCAGCCCCGAATTGAAGTTGGGAAGTTAGTCAAATAATTTTTACAAGGAAAGTTGTCAAAACAGTAAATTCGGGTCAGTTTTGGGTCTGATTTCGGGGAGTAAAACCCCTACTTAGAAGTTGATTCATGGCTTGAAAAAAAATCAGATATCATATTTTATGTGTCTATTAACTTCAGGTCAAAGCACAAGTCCTAAAACATTGTCTAAGTATTTTTATAAAAATCAAACTTTTTGGTGTGCGTTCAGATCCGAATGTAAGTACTTTGTGTTGTTGAAGTTTTATAAAATAGTTAGGCTTAATATTATTTTTTCTAAAAAATCACAGTAGTTCATAACCCATTGGGAAGGTAGAGAATGCAAGGGGAAAAATTAATTTGATGATTTAGTATTTTATTTATAGTCATGAAGTGACTACAAAATTCTGGCGAAAAGCTGAAAAACTTGAATAAAGGAATTAAGGGTAATATGGTATAAGTGAGATATATGAAGTATGGTAAAGGGTTTATAATCATAATATGATTATAGAAGTCCATCAATTGATTGTTACATCGTCTTGGGAATTTAGCCTAATCGCGTGTAACATGTGTTTTATTTGTGTTTAGTTGATTTCAAGGAATTCGTGAAGTAGCTGTGCATCATGTGAGTTTCATAGTCCCATTTTTTCCTTTTTTATTGGGATGGAAATGATGCAAAATGTTTTGAAATATTTTATTGCTGTGATTATGTGTTTTAATTATGTATGGACATTACATGACTATTATATGCTATGTTTTTACTGTTATATTTGGGATCGAATGAGTACGCCCACTCAGTGTTATTTATGATATTGATTTAGGATCGGATGAGTACGCCTTCTCAGTGTTGGTTATGGTATTATGGGATCGGATGGGCACGCCTACCCGGTGTGATATGTTGTGTGGTACATTCTGGGTGAACTTGGTTGGTTATAGTGCCAACTATTCTAAGCTCGGATGTGAAATTATGTATGTGAATATGTAGATTGATTTTAGTTGCATGCTAGCATAAGTTCATGATAGTTTATTTTTGTCCTACCTTGTTTTGATAATCATAGTGAAAACGAGTATTATTGCGTGTCTAAAACCTATGACTCTCACCAACATATTTGTTGACATTTTTAGCATCATTTTCAGGTGAGATCTTGAGGAAAGTGAAGTTAGGAAGCTTGGCTAGTGAGACCGTAGGCTTGCATGCGGAGTTTATATCCTAGTTTTCATATCGTACCTTGAATGTTGATTAAATGTTTTAGGTTTTGGGATATTTTGTTTATGTCTTTGTATTGGAGTGACTCTTTTACCTCAATACAAGACCCCTTTTTCTTGTGTTAGGTATTGTCATGACACTTTGTGTCTATTTTTGTTTTGTTTAATGCGTTGTGGTTCTCTCTATTGTTGACACCATTGTGTTGTGATGATGCATATCTTGTTATGCCTCACGATTCCGCCTTGGCGGGGTGTGACAGATTGGTATCAGAGCCATGCTATAGAGAAGTAGGTGGTTTGACCTAGACTATAGCCTAGGAGTCCTTCATAGTTGCATAATAGGAACTGTGTGTGCTATAGTTCATATACCTTTCATTTTCTTTCTTTTCTTTGAGTTTTATCTCGACCTACGGGCTACTCAATATCAGAAGATCTAGAAGACGAGTCAATTGAGGAGGAGCCTATTGAGGAACCGAAGGAGGAAGGGTAGTTAGAGGAGTCCCAGGAAGAGGCCGACTTAGATCTCTTGTCGGATGCTCGTAGTAGGCCTGGACCCGCGGAGTCGGGTGACTCTTGCGAAAGCAAAGTCATACCCAAGCGAGGCCCAGCATAAGTTTATCCCATCTTTTTCCTTGACATGTTGCTATCGATGATTTATTTCGGATATTACGTATTTTGGGCACTTCAAGACCTTCGTTTTTTTATCCTTATATAAATAAATATTATTTTGATGGAGCATTGTTTTTTTTATGGAGTCGTGTATATATATGTGCGTTATCATTGAGATGTGTACTCTTGGAAGTAAGTACACATGTGAAAGGATGCAATTATAATTATGGGTGTCCAACATAATTATAAAGGCATCGCACACGTAGACTTGTGACCATGATTGCATTGATTTGTGTTTGTTTGTTAGTTGGTAGTGTAAGATGTTATATTATGTGAGATTGTATTATAAATAGTTTCATAGTTGGTAAGGTTCCCTCCTATCTAACGTTTGCGGATACCCTAGATACCTGTTATTACTATTATTATGATTATTGAGGTTGTTCGTCTGCTTGAATATGGATATATATAACCCTCATTTTAGCATTCCTTGTTTGTACCACTTGGTATGGATATTTAACTTTCATTCGGTCCTTCAATGAAATATTGGTTGTTCGGAATCTGCTTCATTGGATATGGTACGTGATTTGGTTCATTCATTGTATTGATTACTCGTATGAGTACCAAAATTTTCTTTTAAGCACTAATTATTCCTAACATATTAGTGCGGGTCATTACTCCGTTCTTTTTATATCCTTTGGTTTTCGTAACATGTTGCGGCATGTTAGTACCGACGCTTTTCAATGGTCGTTCTTTTGATCGTGAGTACGGATGAGTCTTTACATTCTTCTTTTGGCTCATAATGTCTTCGTATGAATTTCTCTTATGCATGTTTGTTTCACTGTTATTCTGACTATATGGTTCCTTGTACTTTCTTTCATTTTCAAACAATAGAATTGTGTTAGAGTCTTTGCGGTATTTTACAATCCCTTTTGGTATTACGATGTCCTTTGTTTGAGTAATATATTTATATTATTCAAGTAGGAAAAATCCGATGAAGTATATCTTCATGGTGTTTAAGAAAAACTATTTTTGAAATGATCTTATGAATATGATATGACATCGCTTTTATGTTAATGTCTCTTTATGAAAATTATGTTTCCAACGATTTTTATAAAACGATGTGATACAGGTTGACTGCCAATACTATGTTTAAAATTATATTTATGAATAAGATATGCTTAAAATGGTCTTTACAAATAAGATACAAAACTATTTTTTTAATGGTTAATAAATTTTATTTTTATTATGAAAAGTATGTTTAAAATGATTCATAATGGTAAGATGCGATACACCATTAAATAACTGTCTCTAGATTTTTTTATATGACAACCATGTTTAAAATGAATTTTATAAGGATTATATTTAAGACGATTTATTTTTTTATACATATTTAAAATGATTTTTATATATTTAAAACGACTGTCTTTATTGTTTAAAAATATTTTTTTGTAAAAACAATATTTAGTTGGTTCTTTCGAGTAAAGTCGATAATTAGTATAAGAATTCTACCTTTCTCATTTATCAATTTTAAAACGTATTATTATCCGATATGTGTTCTTTTTGTATTGGTACGCTTTGTTGACTCTTTTGTTTGCGTTTCTTATCGGTATAAATACTCTATCCTTTTCTTTTAAGAATTCTTATGACATTTAATTCGCATCTATTTGCACCTGTGAAACCTCTTGTATATTTTCTATCCTTTGATTCGATATTCGTTTGCTACCCTATTCGATAGTTCGTAACCCTTAGAATTCTTTGATATACGTTTTATTCGACCAAGTCACTCTTCGTGGGGAGCACCTGTGTTGTTCAAAAAGAATGACGGTTCATTTCGAATGTGCATAGACTATCAAGAGTTGCACAAGCTGACCACCAAGAATCTACCCAAGGTCGACGACTTGTTCAACCAGTTACAAGGTTAGCGTTATTTTTCTAGGATAGATCTTCGTTCCGCTTATCGTCAATTAATGGTGCACGAAGCAGATATTCCAAAGACTACATCTAGGACGTGGTATGAACACTTTGATTTTACGATTATGCTTTTTGGGTTAACCAACGCACCAGCGGTTTACATGGACTTAATGAACCGGGTGTGTAAGCTGTATTTAGACAAGTTTGGCATTGTGTTTATTGATGATATCTTGATCTACTCGAAGTCTAAGGAGGATCACGAGGTACACTTAAAGTTAGTTCTGGAGCTGCTGAAGAAGGAGAAGTTGTTTGCCAATTTTTTCAAGTGTGAATTCTAGCTAGAGGAAGTACTTTTTCTCGGACACGTAGTTAACAACAATGATATTCACGTGGACTCTAGTAAGATAAAAGCAATGAAGAATTGGAAAGTACCTAAGACGCCATCTGAGATACGATCATTTCTGGGATTGACAGGTTACTATTGGTGTTTCATCGTGAATTTTTCTAAGATTTATAAACCCCTTACTTCACTGATACAAAAGGATCAGATATACGAGTGAGGCGTGGAACAAGAGGAAAACTTTTAGACATTGAAGGACAATTTATGTGATGCACCAATATTGTCATTGCCTGATGGATCAGAAAAATTTATTGTAGTTTACTGCGACATGTCAAACCAAGAACTTGGATATGTATTGATGCAAAGAGGCAAGGTAATTGCATATGCATCATGACAACTGAAGATTCATGAAAAGAATTATACCACACACGATTTCAAAATGGGTGTAGTGGTCTTTGCTTTTAAGACGTGGAGGCATTACTTGTATGGGACGAAAGTTGTTATCTACACGGATCATAAGAGTTTTCAGCATATATTTGTCCAGAAGGAGTTAAATATGCGCCAACAGAGATGGATTGAGTTGTTTAGTGACTATGATTGTGAGATTTATTACCATCCGATAAAGGCAAATATAGTGGCTGATGCGTTCAGTAGGAAGTAAAGAGTGAAACCGAGACGAGTAAGAGCAATGTCTATGACTATTCGGTCAAGCATTACAGATAAGATATTGACTGCTCAAGGTGAGGCGTCCAAGGTAGGGAACGCGACAGCAGAAATGCTGCGTGGCCTGGACCAACAAATGGAAAAGAAGGAAGATGGTGGTTTATATTTTATTGACCGAGGATGGGATTCCATTGATAGGTGATGTAAGGACAATAATTATGGACGAGACTCATGCATCAAGGTACTTGGTACATCCGGGAGCGGATAAGACATATTATGACCTTGGAGATATGCATTGGTGGCCATGTATGAAGAAAGATGTTGATACCTATGTTAGCAATTGTCTGACTTGTTAAAAGGTGAAGGCTGAATCATCAAAGACCTTCGGGTTTGTTTCAACAGTATGATATACCTGAGTGGAAATAGGATAGAAACACCATGGATTTTATCACTAAGTTGTCGAGGTCAAGTAGTGGACATGATACAATTCGGGTAATAGTCGATAGACTGACTAAGTCAACCCATTTTCTAGCTATACGAAAAGATTACATGATGAGAAGTTGGCAAGGATTTATATTGATGAGATAGTAGCAAGGCATGGAGTTCCGGTGTCGATCATCTCAGATTGTAATGGAAGATTTACTCGTGATTATTGCAGACGTGCAAAAGCATAGTAACACGACTGTATATGAGAACCTTATCAATCCTGTCTAAACGGATGGAACCAAAAGTGAGCAGTACCATTCAGACTTAGAGGAAATGCTATAGCGTGTGGGATTGATTTGGTATAGTTTATGGATACTCATTTACCTTTACAGAGTTTTCTAAAACCATAGTTATCACGCGAGTATACATTGTGCTCCATTTGAGCTTAGTATGAAGGAGAATGTATGGGTCGCCTGTTCTTTGGGCTGAAATTAGAGAAAATTGGTTGATTGGACCAGAGTTGGTACAAGAGACAACTGATAAGGGTGGTATTGATTAGGAAAGGCTTAAAGCGGCTAGAGATCGCCAAAAGAGTTATGCCGATAATAGAAGGAAGCCTTTGGAATTTGAAGTTGGTGATCAAGTATTACTTAAAGTGTCACCTTGGAAAGGTGTAATGCGTTTTGGGAAGAAAGAAAAGTTAGCACCAAGGTAGGTAGGACCATTTGAAATCCTCGAAAGGATCGGCCCTGTAGCTTATCAGTTAAGATTGCCCAAAGAGTCAAGTAGCATACACGACACAAATTCATTACAAATTTTAAAAGAAGTGTTTGGCAGATGCATATCTGCATGTGCACTAGACGATAACAAATAAATAAACCCTTCGTTTTGGTAGAGAACCGTAGAAATAAGGGATCGTGAGGTTCCAGAGTTTGAAACGAAAAGATTTCAATCGTTAAAGTTCTTGGAAATTCAAACAGCGTGGCCCTGAGTTTCACGTAGAAACATGAGAACTATATTGAAACTAGTATCCCCGATTATACTGTCTGTTTTGTTTTGATTTTGGTTACGTACTAGTTAAACTTCAGGAATGGAAATTTCCCTTAAGGAGGGATACTGTGATAACCGTGACTTGAGCAGGTTAGTCAAACCTTTAGAGTTGACTAAAGTATTTATATATGTTATAATTTTGTGCTTATGTGATCTTATATGAGTATTTTATATCAATATGTGATGCGTATTCAACTATTAGTGATTGAGTTGTGGTTTGGTAGCTATTTCATTTCATTCACATTTTGTGACAATGGAAATGATAGCATGATTTTATGCGTTGTTACGTTATTTGGTGAATAATTATTATATGAGCGTTAAGAGTATATAATGTATTCTTAGGAATTAATTAAGTCTAGAATTTAAATTTGATAAGCATTAGTATTTCTAATTTAGGAAAGTAATTTATAAAATAAAATTTATAAATAGTAAGTTGGGTTTTAGCCGTACAATAGCAACGTACTTTCTTAAATGTTCCGTTTTGGCACGTGAACTTTTTTTTGTTCCACTTAATGTAACGAACTTTCAAGTTTTGTGTTAATTTGCACCAACCTTGACTGGCAACCGGGAAAAGAGTTATAAAACCGGAAAAAACCTACGTGGCATGTTTAATAATTTTTCTAATGTTCCGTTTTGGTACGTGAACTATTTTATATACACATTTTTATACTCACGTTTTATACACATTTGTGTACACGATTTTATGCACACATTTTACACATATAAAATGTGTGTATAAAAACGTGTATAAAATGTATTTATAAAAACGTGTATAAAAATGTGTGTATAAAAACGTGTATAAAAATGCGTGTATAAAAATGTGTGGATAAAAACATGTGTATAAAAATATGTGTTTAAAAATATGTGTATAAAAACGTGTATAAAAATGTGTGTATAAAAATATTTGTATAAAAACGTGTATATAAAATCGTGTATAAATTTAAAAATAATTAGGAAAAAAAATAAACAATCGTTAGTATAAAGGACTAACGTTGCAAACGTTCGTTGGCTAAAAAGTCTAACGTTGCAAACGGTCGTTAAGTGGAACAAAAATATAGCTGATTCCGGTAAAACAAGTTTGATGGTGCAAATTAACACAAAACTTGAAAGTTCGTTACTTAAGGTAGACAGATAAACAGTTTCGCGTACCAAAATGAAATTAGAGAAAGTACGTTGCTATTGTACAACTAAACCCTAGTAAAGTTTATAGCTATTTTGAATTTAAAAGTTATGAAAAATTTAATAAATGGTTTTTTATAAAAATACAAAAGAATGGTAAATATTCATTTAATAATAATAAATAAATAAATACAAATTAATAAAGGGTGTGATGTTCTGCGATAAAGGAAAAAAGAAAAAAATAGTTTGACTACAATTAGGAAACAAAGAAAACCAATTTGACTACAATTAGGAAACTAGATAACTATATATATAAAATCAAGAAAACCCTGAATCACTTTTCTCCTCCTTCTCTCTCTTTGGCCGATCGAACTCCCAAAGCAAAAGAAAAAAATTTGATCAAGAATTTAGAGTGTTAATTCAAGTGTAATCAGTTAAAGGTTTTAGGTATGATCTTCAATCCTATTATTGTTTAATTCTTCTTATATATTAGTAACATTAATTGGTGGAATTAGGCTTTCATTAAAATTTAGTAAATATGTTAAGATGATCATTACTAATCAATTAGGAGATAATTAATGGTGTTTGTATGCTTTTGGTTAGGTTTAGTTGTTAAATTCAAAATTAAAACTGGGCAGATTTTTAGGTCATCTTGTAAGTGTCATAACTTGGTCATATGAAAAGCTTTTATTGATTTTCTTCAGCCTAAAAATAACTATAGGGAGTATACTTTCCAACCCTATTAGTTTCATGAATTAAAAGTGAGTGGAAATCAGTCAAAATAATTTTACAAGATTCGTTATGAAATCTGGGTTTTTAGGGCAGATTATGGGTTGTGTTTGTGAGGTTAAAAACCATATCAAAACGTCTTTTTAATTGATGAGATGCTACTGTAGCAAGTTCATGATGTTTATGATTTTCTAAAAATTTTGTAAAATTTTTCTAAGTGTTTAAATGGGTCTGATCAAGCTAAACTTTTTGATGGTCGAATCAGATCCGAATTTGAGTACTTTGTGATGTTGAATTTTTATAAAATAGTTAGGCTCAATATTATTTTTTATAAAAAAATCATAGTAGTTCATAACCTATTGGGAATATAGGGAATGAAAGGGGGAAAGCCAATTTGCTCAGTTAGTATTTTATTTGTGGTCATAAAGTGACTACAAAATTCTGCCAGAAACTGAAAAACTCGAATAAATAGATTAAGGGTATTAGGGTATAAGTAAGGTATGGGAAGTGTGGTAAAGGGGTTTATAAACATAATATAGACATAGTAGTCCATCAATTGATTGTCACATCATCTTGGGCATTTAGCCTAATCGCGTGTAACATGTGTTTTATTTGTGTTTAGTTGATTTCAAGGAATTTGTAAAGTAGCTGTACATCAGGTGAGTTTCATAGTCCCATTTTTCCATTTTTTTTATGGAAATGATGCAAATGTTTTGAAAATGTTTCGTTGCTGTGATTATGTGTTTTAAATTTGCATATGGACATTTCATGAGTATTATATGACTATGTGTTACATGTTGGTATTGAATAGGATCGGATGAGTACGCCTACTCAGTGTTATTTGTGATATTGATTGGGATCGGATGAGTATGCCTACTCAGTGTTATTTGTGATGATATTGATTGGGATCGGATGAGTATGCCTACTTAGTGTTGGTTATAGTACATGGGATGGATCGGAAGGATACGCCTATCCTACGTTTGTGTGGTACATTCTGGGTGAGCTTGGTTGCTAACAGTGCCAGTGCTAATCTAAGCTTGAATGTGTATTTAATTGTGTAAATGTGTTGATTTGGTTTTGTTGCATGCTAGCATAGGATCATGATAGTTCATTATTGTCCTACCTTGTTTTGTTAATCACTGCGAAAATAAGTTTAGTTGTGTGTCTAAAACCTATGACTCTCACCAACATATATTTTGACGTTTTAAGCATCATTTTTAGGTGAGCATCTTAAGGAAAGTAAAGTTAGGAAGCTTGGCTAGTAAGACCGTAGGCTTGCATGCGGAGTTTATCTCCTAGTTTTCTATTCGCACTTTATTTGGATTGATACTTTGAATGTGATTGAATGTTTTAGGTTTTGGGATATTTTGTTTATGTCTTTGTATTGGTGTGACTCTTTTACCTCAATACAAGACCCCTTTTCTTGTGTTTGGTATTGTCATGACACTTTGTGTCCATTTTTGTTTTATTTAATGCATTGCAGTTCTCTCTATTGTTGACACCATTGTGTTGTGATGATACATATAACATTACGCCTCGTGTTTCCGCCTTGGCGGGGTGTGATAGATTGGAATCAGAGCCAATGGTTATAGAAAAGTAGGTGGTTAAACCTAGACTATAACCTAGGAGTCCTTCATATAGCTGCATAATAGGATCTATATGTTTAGCTATCTAGGCATTTTGCTTTCTTGCTTTTTTCAGAGTTTGATTACGACCCACGGGCTACTCGATATCAGAAGATCTAGAAAAGGAGCCAATTAAGGAGGAGCCTCTTGAGGAACCAAAGGAGGAAGGTTAAAAAAGGAGGCTGACTCAGATCTCCTGTCAAATGCTCGTAGCAGGTCTGGACCCGCGGAGTCGGGTGACTTTTGCAAAAGCAAAGTCAATCCCAAGCGAGGCCCAGCATAAGTAGTATCTTGTCTTTTACCTCGACACGTTGTTATCGATAATTTCTTTCGGATATTACGTATTTTTGGGCGCTTCGAGACCTTCGTTTTCTTTCTGTCGTTTCTGATTTTATCCTTATATAAATAAATATTGTTTTGAGGGAGCATCATTTTTTGTGGAGTCATGTAAGATGTGCAATGTGGTATATGTATATATATGTGCGTTATCATTGAGATGTGTAGTCTTGGAAGTAAGTACACGTGTGAAAGGATGCAATTATAATTATGGGTGGCCAACATAATTATAAAGGCATCACACACGTAGACTTGTGACCATGATTGCATTGATTGGTGTTTGTTTGTTAGTTGGTAGTGTAAGATGTTATATTATGTGTGATTGTATTATAAATAGTTTCATAGTTGGTAAGTTTTCCTCCTATCTAACGTTTGCGGATAGCCCGCATACCTGTTATTACTATTATTACGATTATTGAGTTGGTTCATTTGCTTAATTATTTACTCAGATATATAACCCTTATTTTAGCATTCCTTGTTCCTACCATGTTGATATGGATGATCTAACTTTTCTATTCGACGTCTTGATGAATATTGATTGTTCGGATCTGTACATCTTTGGCATATTGGGTACGTATTCATTTGGTTCTTTAGTTGTATTGATTACTCGTTTGAGTACCAACAATTTTTTGTAAAGCATAATGGTTACTGAAGAAGAAAAATCATAGATCGGATCATTACTCCGTTCTTTATATATCCTTTGGTTTTCGTAACATGTTGCGGCATGTTAGTACCGACGCTTTTCAATGGTTGTTCTTTTGATCGTGAGTACGGATGAGTCTTTACGTTCTTCTTTTGGTTCGTAATGTCTTCGTATAAATTTCTCTTGTGCATGTTCGTTTCACTGTTATTCTGACTATATGGTTCCTTGTACTTCCTTTCGCTTTCAAACAATAGAATTGTGTTAGAGTCTTTACGGTATTTTACAATCCCTATTGGTATTACGATGTCCTTTGTTTGAGTAATATATTTATATTGATGTCGAGTTATGAAAATCCTTTTGAAGTATATCTTGATGGTGTTTGGGAAAAACTATTTTTGAAATGATCTTATGAATACGTTATGACATCGCTTTTATGTGAATGTCTCTTTATGAAAACTATGTTTACAATGATTTTTATAAAACGATGTGATACAGGTTGACTGTCAATACTATGTTTAAAATGATATTTATGAATAAGATATGTTTAAAATGGTCTTTACAAATAAGATATGAAACTATTTTTTTAATGGTTAATAAATTTTATTTTTATTATGAAAAGTATATTTAAAATGATTCATAATGGTAAGATGTGATACACCGTTAAATAACTGTCTCTAGATTTTTTTTATGACAACCATGTTTAAAATGAATTTTATAAAGATTATATTTAAGACGATTTATTATATATATATATTTAAAATGATTTTTATATTTAAAACGACTTTCTTTATTATTTTAAAATGATTTTTATCAAAACAGTATTTAGTTGGTTCTTTCAAGTAAAGTCGATTATTGGTATAAGAATTCTATCTTTCGTATTTATCAATCTTGATACGTATCATTATTCTAAATGTGTTCCTTTTGTCTTGGTACGCTTTGTTGACTCTTTTGTTTGCGTTTCCTATCGATATAGATATTCTATCTTTTCTTTTAAGGATTCTTATGTCATTTGATCCACATCTATTTGCATATGTGAAATCCCTTATATGTTTTCTAGCCTTTGATTCAATATTCGTTTGCTACCTTATTCGATAGTTCGTAACCCTTAGAATGCGTTAATATACGTTTTATTCGACCAAGTCACTCTTCGTGAGGAGCACCTGTGTTGTTCAAAAAGAATGATGGTTCATTTTGAATGTGTATAGACTACCGGGAATTGAACAAGTTGACCGTCAAGAACCGTTACCCTCTTCTCAGGATCGACGACTTATTCGATCAATTGCAAGGAGCGCGTTACTTCTCTAAAATAGATCTTCGGTCGGGTTATCATCAGCTTAGAGTGCATGAGGATGATATCCCAAAGACCGCATTCAAAATGCGATACGGACACTTTGACTTTACGGTTATGCCTTTTGGGTTAACCAATGCACCAGCGGTCTTCATGGACTTAATGAACCAGGTTTTCAAACCGTACTTAGATAAGTTTGTCATCATATTCATTGATGATATCTTGATCTACTCAAAGACTAAGGAGGATCATGAGGTTCATTTGAAGTTGGTGTTGGAGCTGCTGAAGAAGGAGAGGTTGTATGCTAAGTTTTCCAAGTGCGAGTTTTGGTTGTAGAAAGTATATTTCTTCGGTCACGTAGTCAATCATAACGGTATTCACGTGGACCCAAGTAAGATTAAGGCAGTAAAGAATTGGAAAGCTCCTACAACACCGTCCGAAATACAATTATTTTTAGGGTTAGCTGGTTACTACCGACGTTTTATCGCGAACTTCTCTAAGATTGCTAAACCCTTACTTTGTTGGCTGAGAAAAACAAGAAGTATGAGTGAGGCGCGGAACAGGCTTTCCAGACTTTGAAAGATAATTTATGTAATGCTCTAATACTGTTGTTGCCTGATGGAATTAAAAATTTTGTAGTCTACTGTGACGCTTCAAATCAAGGGTTAGGTTGTGTACTCATACAAAGAGGCAAGGTAATCGCCTATGCATCACGAAAATTGAAGATCCATGAGAAGAATTATACAACACACGACCTAGAATTGGGAGCAGTAGTGTTTGCCCTTAAGACTTGGAGTCATTACTTGTACGGAATAAAGAGTGTCATCTATAAAATCATAAGAGTCCTCAACACATATTCGATCAGAAGGAGTTGAATATACGTCAAAGGAGGTGGATTGAGTTATTCAGCGACTATGAGTGTGAGATTTTCTACCATCCAGGTAAGGCGAACGTAGTAGCTGATGCCTTAAGTAGGAAAGAGCAAGTGAAACCTAGACGTGTAGGAGCAATGGCTATGACCATTCAGTCCGGAGTTAAAAGAATGATACTAGCAGCCTAGAGTGAGGCGTTCAAGGAATAAAACACCTCAGCAGAAAGATTACATGGATTAGACAAGCAGATGGAAAGGGAAAAAGATGAGAGCTTATACTTTATGGATCGCATATGGGTTCTGTTAGTGGGAGGTGTGAGAACCATAATCATGGACGAATCTCATAAGACTAGGTACTATATGCATCCGGGAGCGGATAAGATGTACCATGATCTTCGAGATATGTATTGGTGGCCGGGTATGAAGAGGGATATCGCTACGTATGTTAGCAAATATTTAACTTGTTCGAAAGTGAAGGCTGAGCATCAAAGGCCTTTGGGTTTATTGCAACAACCAGAGATACCCGAGTGGAAATGGGATAATATCACTATGGATTTTATCACAAAGTTACCTAGGTCGAAGAGTGTGCATGATACTATATGGGTAGTAGTCGACAGACTGACCAAGTCAGCTCATTTTCTGGCGACACATGAGCATTACAGTATGGAGAAGTTGTCAAGGCTGTACATCGATGAGATCGTTGCACGGCATAGAGTACCTGTGTCAATTATTTTAGATTAAGATGGACGGTTTACATCACGTTTCTAGCAAACATTACAGAAAGCCTCAGGGACACGATTGGATATGAGTACGGCTTATCATCCTCAGACGGATGGACAAAGTAAGCGTACAATTTAGACATTGAAGGATATGTTAAGAGCGTGTGTGATCGACTTTGATGGAAGTTGGGATGTTCACCCACCGTTAGCTGAATTTTCTTATAATAATAGTTATCATTCGACTATTCGATGTGCTCCGTTTGAAGCATTGTATGGAAGGAAATGTAGGTCGCCCGTTCTGTGGGCTGAAATTGGAGAAATCAAGTTGATTGGGCCAGAATTGGTGCAAGAGACGACTGATAAGGTAGTCTTGATAAAGGAAAAGCTCAAAGCGGCGAGAGAATTATCAAGAGAGTTATGTTGATAATAGACGCAAGCCACTAGAGTTTGAGGTTGGAGATCAAGTGTTACTGAAGTTGTCACCTTGGAAAGGCGTGATATGTTTTGGAAAGAAAGGTAAGTTAGCACCGAGGTATGTAGGACCATTTGAAATCCTTGAAAGGATCGGCCCTGTAGCTTATCGATTAAGATTGCCCGAAGAGTTGAGTAGCGTGCACGACACATTTCGTATGTCGAATTTAAAGAAGTGTTTGGCGGATGCCAATCTGCATGTGCCACTAGACGAGATCAAGGTTGACAAAACCCTTCGTTTTATTGAGGAACCCGTAGAAATTATAGATCGTGAGGTTAAGAGTTTGAAACGTAGTAAGATTCCAATCGTTAAAGTTTGTTGGAATTCAAAGCGTGGCCCTGAGTTCATGTGGGAACGTGAGGACCATATGAAAGCTAAGTATCCCCGATTGTTTGCTGACTGTGCTGTTAAATCTACTAGTTAAATTTAGGGATGAAATTTCCTTAAGGAGGGGATACTGTGACAACCGTGACTTGAGCAGGTTAGTCAAACCGTTATAGTTGACTAAAGTATTTATATGTACTATAATTGAGTGGTTATGTGATCTTATATGAGTATTTGATATCAAACAGTGATGCGTGTTCATCTTATTGTGATTGAGTTGCGGTTTTGGTAGCTATTTTATTTCGTTCACATTTTGTGACAATGGAAATGATAGCATAATTTTATGCGTTGTCGTGTTATTTGGTGAATAATTGTAGTATGAGCGTAAAGAGAATGTGTATTCTTAAAGATGAATTAAGTCTAGTATTTAAGTTAATTAAGTGTAGGTCTTTCTAATTTTGGAAAGTAATTTATGAAATAAGATTTATAAATAGTAAGTTTATAACTAGTTTATTTAAAAAGGTTTACTAAACTAATAAAGGTTTTATAAAAATAACAAAATAAGGGTAATTATACATTTACGTAATAAATAATATTTTTAATAAATAAAAATAAAAATTTATATAAGGGGGTGTTTGTTCGGCCGACTAGAAGGAAAAGAAAAAAAACCAATTTGACTACAATTAGGAAACTAGATAACTATATATACAAAATCAAGAAAACTTTAAATCACTTTTCTCCTCTCTCTCTCTCTCTCTCTCTCTCTCTCTCTCTCTCTCTCTCTAGCCGGTCAAACTCCCCAAGCAAAAGAAAAAAGTATTTTTTTTATCAAGAATTTAGAGTGTTGATTCAAGTGTAATCGGTTAAAGGTTTTATGTATGATCTTCAATCCTATTATTGTTTAATTCTTCTTATATATTAGTAACATTAATTGGTGGAATTAGGGTTTCATTAAATTCAGTAAATATGTTAAGATGATCATTAGTAATCAATTAGGAGATAATTAATGGTGTTTGGATGCGTTTGGTTAGGTTTAGTTGTTGTTAAATTCGGAATAAAAACTGGGTAGATTTTTAGGTCATCTTGTAAGTGTCATAACTTAGTCATACGGAAAGCTTTTATTGATTTTCTTGAGACTAAAAATAACTATAAAGAGTCTACTTTCCAACCCTATTTGTTTCATGAGATAAAAGTGAGTGGAAGTCAGTCAAAATAATTTTACAAGATTTGTTGTCAAATCTAAGTTTTTAGGGCAGATTCTGGGTTGTATTTTATGAGTTCAAAAACCATATCAAAATGTCTTTTTAATTGCTGGGATTGCTACTATAGCAAGTTTATGATGTTTATGATTTTCTAAATTTTTTGTTGAATTTTCCTAAGTGTTTAAATGGGTCTGATCAAGCTAAACTTTTTTATGGTCGAATCAGATCCAAATTTGAGTACTTTGTGATGTTGAATTTTTATAAAATAGTTAGACTCAATATTATTTTTTCTAAAAAATCACAGTAGTTCATAACCCATTAGGAAGGTTGGGAATGAAAGTAGGAATGCCAATTTGCTTAGTTAGTATTTTATTTGTGGTCATAAAGTGACTACAAAATTCTGCCAGAAATTGTAAAACTCGAATAAACGGATTATGGGTATTAGGGTATAAGTAAGGTATGGGAAGTGTGGTAAAGGGGTTTATAAACATAATATAGACATAGTAGTCCAATAATTTATTGTTACATCATCTTGGGCATTTAGTCTAATCGCATGTAACATGTGTTTTATTTGTGTTTAGTTGATTTCGAGGAATTTGTGAAGTAGTTGTGCATCAGGTGAGTTTCATAGTCCTATTTTTCCATTTTTCTTAGGATGGAAATGATGCAAATGTTTTGAAAATGTTTCGTTGCTGTGATTATGTGTTTTAAATTTGCGTATGGACATTTCATGACTATTATATAACTATGTGTTACATGTTTGTATTGAATGGGATCGGATGAGTACGCCTACTGAGTGTTATTTCTAATATTGATTGGGTTCAGATGAGTACGCCTACTTAGTGTTATTTGTGATGATATTGATTAGGATCGGATGAGTACGCCTACTCAGTGTTGGTTATGGTACCCGGGATGGATTAGAGAGATACGCCTATCCTATGTTTGTGTGGTACAATCTGGGTGAGCTTGGTTGCTAATAGTGACAGTGCTAATCTAAGCCCGAATGTGTATTTAATTGTGTGAATGTGTTGATTTAATTTTGTTGCATGCTAGCATAGGATCATGATAGTTCATTATTTTCCTACCTTGTTTTGTTAATCACAACAAAAATGAGTTTAGCTGTGTGTCTAAAACCTATGACTCTCACCAACATATTTTTTGACATTTTAAGCATCATTTTCAGGTGAGCATCTTAAGGAAAGTGAAGTTAGGAAGCTTGGCTTGTGAGACTGTAGGCTTGCATGCGGAGTTTATCTCCTAGTTTTCTTTTCGCACTTTATTTGGATTGATACTTTGAATGTGATTGAATGTTTTCGGTTTTCAGATATTTTGTTTATATCTTTGTATTGGCGTGACTCTTTTACCTCAATACAAGACCCCTTTTTCTTATGTTTAGTATTGTCATGACACTTTGTATCCATTTTTGTTTTTATTGACTGCATTGTAGTTCTCTCTATTGTTGACACCATTGTGTTGTGATGATACCCATGACGTTATGCCTCGTATATCCGCCTTGGCGGGGTGTGACACTTTAGTGGTAGAGATGTGTATCCTTGCCAAGCATATGATAGAAAACTAATCACGACCGAGCAATTGAGCGTACCTATTAAATGTTACACCTAGATTAGTTGAGTGATCTGAGTGTTTTCATTTCCCATATTTCGAGAGGTGCTTGGTTTTATACATGTGATTAAATAAAAGAATGCTTAAAGGAAAATCCTTAACTCTGGTTAGGATACATTTTCAATAAAATTCTAGAGTCTACTTGAGGACAAGTATGATTCAGGTGGGGGAATATTTGATGACATCAAATAACGTTACTTTTATACCATCATTTATCCCAAGTAAATTACCCACTTTTATATAATTATTGCAAGAATTGTTACTTAATTTCTTAAAGTTGTCAATTGCAGTAATTATGGAGTGTTTTGTGAAGACAAGCTAAAAGGCGTACATTTAGGAGCTTAAACGATGATATTTGATGATTACTTATTTCTGACTCAATATGACGTATCCAGCAAAGAAGATAAGGCGTATCAGCGCCTGGACTTCACAAGAAAACGCGTATGTTCAATTCCCAATACGGCGTATCCTACTGCCTACATACGCCGTATCCAGTTGGTCAAACAATCAAAGATCTTGCATTAAATATGATTAAGGATAATTATAACTGATTGATTGTGAACATAGCGCGCACTCTAAGGAATACACCCCTTTACGTCGTACTAACCTCATTCAATACGGTGTATCCACTGATTTTCAGAGAGTATAAATAGAAGACTTAAAAATGAGTTTTCAGTGTGCAAAATCATATTCTCTATACCATAAACTCAATAGTTGATTTTTTGAAGTGAAGAAGAGCAGCCAAGGTCAAGCATCGAACCTAATTCCATAGAAGACACCGTGTAATTCGTATACTCTTGTAATCATTTAATTTTTGGTATCTTTCGTTAACACGTTTAGTTTACCTTGGTTAATTGATTATACTTGTATTATTACAATGGTTATGGGCTAATACCCTCGGGTATTAGCCATCTTTATGAAGATTTAATGTTTGGTTTGTTTAATCTTGATTGCTTAATTTATCGTTGATTGTTTAATTATGTTTATCACCTCATACTTGTCTATGTGCTTGAATATGCGAACTATCATTCAACTAAGTCTAGTGAGACTGACCAGGTGATATAGATACTGGGATAGCTATCCATATCGCGTTTTATATATCTAGACCAATAGGATCATAAATAATGCCCTATCTTTGCCTTTAGATTAGTGAGCTTAGTTGGACCGGCAGGTGACTCGTATGTTTCAACAAGTAGGTTCTTAAGTTATTGGTAACGATTTGGGCAGTGAACTACCAGTATATAAAATGCCGTCAAGTAGTAAGAGTGTAAAGGCCCGATGGGCTAGAGTTTTACAAGATCACCATTGCTTTAATCCCTAAGATAAATTATAATTAAACTAAAAGGATGCTTTATTCAGATGCATTAATTATGACAGGATTCAACCTGTCTAGGTCTTAGGATGATGTCCCGCTTAAGTCTTAAGAATGATATGCCGCCTCGAGATAAGCACTCATTGCACTAAACAAACAAACCAGCATTTAATCGGATTTAAATGGCTAATACAGTTTTCTATCATTTGGCTTGTACCGCTCTTTTATCTTCAGTTTATCTTCTTTTGTGATTATTGTGTATTAAATTGATTTTAGTCACCATAAAACTTGTGCTAGTCTCTTAGGCTGAACCCCCCTATCATTATAAATAGGTTTAGCATAGGTTTAACAAGTAATTGGAATTAACTAGTCTAATTAGTTTAATTAAAATAGTGATAGAATATAAGTTTAACTTTCTCGCTCTTAGTGTTCGACACCCTACTTACCACAAAACTCTATTCGACCGGGTACACTGCTCGTTAAGGTGTTGTTTTAGGTTAAGTCGGCTAAATATAAATTTAAAACTTGATAATTAATAAATACAACCTCACAACGACACATCAGGAAACATTTGAGCTTTTTGTTTGAACTCTTTTATTGAATCAAACAATTTTTTGTAAACCAACTTTAAGTGTTCATTCTCTTTCATTAATAAAGCCACTTAATGTTCCAACTCAATGTTTTGAGTTTCAATCTCATCAAAATCTTGAAGAATATCTATTAACATACATGAAGAGGGAAAGAGAGGTGAATTTAGTAAGAGAGTGGTTGGATGAACACTTTAGAGAGAGAAAGTAAGCATGAGAGAAAATGCATTAAGTGTGTGAAACAAAATGAACAACCAACACCCTCTCCAAGGCATGAAGAGTGTATTTATACAACGCGTTGGTCGGCCATGGTTAACTTGTAGGCTTTCCATGGGCCTTTTGGCCCTATTAGATTACTATCATTATATTGGACTAACTATGGGCTTTGACTAACTATTATTGGAAGTGACCAATCCTTTTCGTATTCCTAACAATCTCCCCCTAAGGGAGGTCACTCCAATTTACAAAAACTTAATCCTAGCATACTATGCTTTGACTTTAGTCTTGAGCTCGTATTCTTTAACTTCAATCATTAACTTGTGAATTGATGTAGTGATACTTGACTTTAGGCATTGACTTGTATCTTTGGCTTATCATGAATGTGATCTTGAACTTTTCGAATTTGCCAACAAATTGATGGATCAAAAGTTTGAGAGGGTTATGTTGTACGAAACGAGAGAAAAAGAGGAGATTGAACCAACAACTATAGAAACAACGTGGGCAACAAACCACCCCACAATCGACGGAATATGGAGGTCATAATGTTGATAGAGCCTATTGGTGGGGGGGGGTAACAATAAGAAGGAGAGGGTTATGAAGGAACACTTCCTTTTTTGCAATTAAGTCTAAGCATACCATGTATGGGACAGAGTACCGTAAGTGTTAGTAACTGTAAGAGGATTGCATTGGCCAGGGATTACACGATCTGTGAATTTTCGTTTGTGGACTATACTATTCAAGGAACTCCAGGGCCAAATCAAGGAGTTATTACGTGTTTGAGGTGTGGGTGCACAAGGAACATACCAGAAGGATTGTCCAAAGTCAAGAACAAAACCGTGGGAACAATGCAAGAGTTTCCATGATGAAGAGGCAAGGCATATGTTCCTAGGAGGATGGTGACGAAACCGGTAGGTTCCGCAACAATGTCACGCGGTACTTCCTTTCAATGATCTTCATGCGTATATGTTATTTGATTCGGGTGTCGATAGCAGTTTCATATCCAAATACTTTTAGTACATGTAGCTATATTTCCCTCTGCCTTTAGACGGTAGTTACGCTGTCGGCTAGCTGAGGATAAGAAGGACTTCAGAAACAACACTGTGCTTAGAGGTGTACTTAGGATTGTTAGGACTTCTTATTTTATATATCGACCTGTTGGCCCATAGTTTTGGGTAGTTTTCGATGTTATCATCGGAAGGGATTGGTTAGCAAAGAATCATGCAGAGATTTGTCTGTGACGAAGAAGATAGTGCGTATTCCTTACGGAAACGAAATTCTGATCGTTCAAGGAGACAAAAGTGAAAAGGAGAAGAAATCAACGTTTAGAATTATATCGTGTGTAAAGGCCCAAAAGTATATGGAGAAAGGTTGTCAACTATTTCTGGCGCAGGTTACGATGAAAGAAAACAAAGACAAGTCGAAGGAGAAGCAACTCAAAGACCTGCTAACTGTACGGGACTTTCCAAAAGTTTTTTCTGAAGACTTACCAAGATTACCACCGATACGACAAGTTGAATTCTAAATCGACTTAGTCCCAGGTGCTGCACCTGTAGCTCGAGCCTCGTATAGATTAGCACCATCAGAAATGGAAGAATTGTCTACCCAAAGAGATATTAGGAGTTATTACCCTAAGAGATACTTTCATGTATTTAGGCAATAATATATCAGGGTAGCATATAGTTTAGAGAACACTTGCATTCATAGTTTACAGTAGATATCACAAGTTTATAAAAGCATGAGTGATTTTGAAAACTCATAAGTCTTGAAAAGTAATCACATTGTTATAAGATAACGACGTATGCAAAAGAGTTTTGTAAAAGCATGTCTCCCCCTCCGGGGGTTTATAAAACATTCCAAAAAGGATGAAAAGCGGAGGCTATGAACTCACTGTATGTAGATGTAATAAATATTCCAAAATGAAAGCTGACGACCTTATCACAATCTTAACAGGGAAGGTTGATATAGCAAAATGATAGTAAACAGCCACGTCACGCAACCTGAGATAATATGTTGAGTCTTAGGAAGATTGTACTCTAGAACTTTAGTTTTAAGAGTTATGAGTTTGTTTGAGAGTTGGGAATTATTTGTATCACGTTCGGTCCATCTTATTCAGAAGTAATTCAGTAAATGTTTGAGGAGCTGTTGCACTTTAAATCGTTATAACCCAACCAACTCAGTCAGAACGTAATACCAAGATGAAACCCCTTAATATGAAGCTCCTGTATTGTGATATGATATAATAGGGTTTTAAGCGTTTTGATTAATATCTGGAATGTTATGTTTACAGAAAGAAGGTTAATTAAAGTTATTCTTGTAAGTTTTAAACATGATTTTATTACTTTTGCAAACTGTTAATTTTAGACCCTTGAATTTGATATAGTGGCAGAAATTTTAACCCTTAGAGTTTGCATTTACGATCTTTGGGTCCTTCAACTTTAAAAGATATTACCAAGTAAACTTGCACTTTGAAAAGTGACATAATAGACCCCTATAGTTATTACGTTGATAAAATGACATATTCAGCCTTATAAATATTAATTGCACAAGTTTCCGATAATATACCCTTGCATGGTTTATATACAAAACTTTGTCCAAATTGTAGGCAGCTTATGTTAACATTTCAAAAGATATATATAAGTTATAATAAACTAAAATATAAGTTTGACGTAATGCAAGTTTTTTTAATTACGATTCGTTAAGCTAGGAAGCAAATCGGGTCCAAAATTAGGGTTTTAATAACGTAAACGCCGCGGTGGTTTTTCGTTCCAATTCTTAATAATCAATAATTAAAGTGGTTATTTAACATTAGTTAAGCATGCTAGGATGATTATAACAACATTTAATTATTATAAACCTTGAGTTTTGAAAAAACACGAAATTTAGGGTTTCGGGCTTTGTTACGTTTTGGATCAAAATGGAAAATGAGCATGAATTGAGTTATGAAACTTTAACAAGAGTATATTTAGGATCATATGAACATTATAAGAGTGTAGGAGAAGAAGTAGAACATCCAGAACTTGGGTTTGAGCTTATTGCTTGGAAACGGGTCAAAATCGGGACTTTTAGCTTCGTACGCCTAGAATAACGACTCACAGGCTTCTTTTCTTGGTTTCTTTTGCTTTAATTCTGTTCTTTTGACTTCTTAGGATCTCTTAGAATACATATTGAGCAAAGGATTTCTGCTATGATGGGTTATAGAGGAGGAAGTGGGGGATGAGTAGAAATGGAAGCATAACAGCTCCTTATTTATTAGTGTTCAACCCAAAGGCCAGGTTTCCTTATGATTCTGATTTGGATGTGTGGGAACAGCTAGAGGGTGATGTGGGAAGTCTACATGATGAGTCATGTAAGATAGAAATCAACTAGAAGGTGTTGGAACACCCTTTTGATGCCATGGCTTGAAATGAAAGAACAAGAGCACATGTGAAGTTTTTCTTAATAAAAATATTGAAGATATTTGTTGTAGAAGGTGTGTAAGCAGCTTAGGAAGGTAAGTTGATTAGTCATAAGGTGCTTGTTTGCAAGAAAAGTTTTAAAATGGGTCAAATTGCAAGAAAGGTGTATACAGGTTTAAGTATGGCACGAATTGTGTTTCTATGCTTGGATTTCGTATAGATTTGATTAAGATATGATAGTAGATTACTGATCTACGATTATATTTAAGGATTATAATCAAATTTTGATTAGGTGGTTTGGGTTAAAATTGGTGATTTAGAAAATGAGGGTAAAGGTGTCAAAAGTTCCTAGTTAGGGGGCATAATTAGGGTTTTCGAGATTTATTTCTTGTTACAAAGTTTGATTAATATGGTGAAATGATGATGTAATATGGTTGACAATGTTGTAATTAATGTTATTACAACTTATTTGAGTATTGGTGTAGGTTTACAATGGATAAAAAACGAAGACGGGTCATAGTGTAGTATGTAGCTGGGTTTTAGGAGTTTCTGAGTTTTGCGTTTAGGGTTTTATGGTAAAAATGGTGTATGAATGTTTTGATAGTATCATTAGGGTTTACACATTGTATATTGAGTGTCGAACTTGTACAGAATTGATGGTCAAGAATGTTAGAATGAAAAGGAGGTTAAAACGTTATTTTTAGATGTCATGCTTAATGAACTGTACATTGTGCTTTGAAAACTTGTACTTTGACTTGGAGGGAGAGTTTATATTTTCAAATGAAATATTAGATTTCTATTATATATGCTTTAGTAGCTTGTACATTACTTTAGATATAAATATTCATAGAGTTTGGAGTTTGGAGGTTTACGCTTACGGTTTTAAAGCCCGTTAGATTTATACTGTTCGTCTGTGATTGGTACATTTTAGAATAATGTACTTCTGTTATGAAGGATATATGATGATATTGACTTGGACATATTGTGATGTTTGCGTTGATATATTATGATAGACAGGAGTGCCTGTAGATAGGTTGAGTGAAGCTCTGGTCTATTTAGTTATGCAAGTTACCTTCTTAATGTGATATGGACAATGCAAGTAGTAATTAAAGCGAAAAAATTTTCCTTACAATTTGTGATCATAGTAAATAGGCTTGATGAAAAATTCTTGGGTTATTATAGTCTCCACCCCTATACAGAAATCTCGTCCCTAGATTTAATTCAATAGTTATAGTAATATAGATGTAGGTTTGGGGGCAGGATTTGATGTTTATGTTAGGTTAATCAAGGTCACTCAAAGTCTCCGTGTGTGATGCATTTATAATTATGTTGTACACCATATTATATTTTACCTCCTTTCCAAGTCTACTTATTTCTAGGACTACACCTCTTGATGACAGCCAATATCTTTCTTCAGATCCTGATAGAAATCCTGGGTAGGATGAAATACTTCGATTTACGAAACTGTGGGTTATGGGCCTACCATGCTTCTGCTGGTGCTACTGTGATGTAGAAGAAATGTTACTCCGATTAAATTGTAAAAGTCAACATCGAATAAGAATGCTATCATAAGTCTTTGTCAAAATTTTCATACCTAGTAGTATTGAAATCATTTGACATTGTATAGATTCTTGTGTGTTTCCTTGTTATTATGTTGCAGGATATAACGGAAAATTTTAGAATACGGAGATCATGGAATGAGTAATGTCAAGGAATGATTATGAGTTTGTAAGAGAGTTGCTAATCACGTGAGATACTAAATTTGGAAATTGAATGATATTGAGGTAAAATAATGAAAATGATTAGGGATTGTTTGTAAAAGGATTGAAAGAAAAAAACTTGTTTGTACGTTTGTTATTACTTAAGCCTGCTTTTTATAATTTGTCACTTACAAAAGAAGGTTCATCCTTGTAACTAAGAATTTTTATAAATTCATGTTCGGAGATTTATAATTCCTTATTCAATGAGAAGTGACCTAATTCTTTTCAATAAGATGATCATAATTCGTCTTGCCTAAGCATAAAACACGATATTTGGTAATGGTGAAAAAGATAATACTACAGATTTTGATTGTACTGACGCCATTCAATCGAAGGATGAATAATTTATGTTTGCAACAGATTGAGGAGGAGTTATTCAGAGTTTGAAACATAATAGAATCGATAGAATTGACAATAAGTCGAATTTTTGATATCACCAGACTAACAAGATGTAACGGAATCATCACTTTATTATTTCATGGATAACTTTACATATCTTACATCACCGAAACTTAAGAGTATTGAACGTATGCTAAGTGTCTTGGTGGAGGATTTCTAGATTAAATACATGAGAGGACAAGGATTGTAGCTTGGTGTTTGGGGTTTATGAAGTGGGTTTCAGATTGAATCCTTCATAAGTAACGGGTGGCGAACCTAAAGTAACAAAAAAATTTAAGAGGTGGTTTTCGGCGGTTGATCTTTTGTCTCTCCAGTTTCTGAGTCAGATGACCCACTTTGTAGCAGTCAGACCCATTGACTTAGTTGCAAATCACCTGTGTAATGTTAGGGTGCATCTTGTACATAAAAGAAGGTTTTCCATGGTATATTATGTGGGAGGATAAGTCCTAACAGGTTCTTGTCTTCTATTTTGCTGGTGATGGTAATCATTGTTGCGGTTGTTATTGTTATGGTTATCTGGGTAGTTATTTTTGTTGATGTGATTGTTGGAGTGGTTATTGTTGTTGCGATCATTGGGGTAGTTGTCTTTGTCACGATTATTGGAATAGTTGTTGTTGGTGGTGGTGTTCCTTCTATCATCAAACTTTCGTTTGTGATTATTGGTTTCTTGCACAGAATTACGCTTTATTATTTGGTCCATTAGTCTGTGAGCTATGTTGGTGGCTTCTTCCAGAGTCTGAGGTTTTGAAGCAGTAACGTTTCCTTCAATGCTTTGCGGCAGTCCCCCGATGAAAGCTTAAATTGTTTCTATGTGTTTCCATATTGGGCATAAAATGGCTCATTCCTGGAATCTATTAAATTTAAGTCTTGCGGATCCACTTCCATTATAGTCAGACATAAAATTCATCTTCCATTTTTTTGATCTCAGTTGCAAGGTAATACTTGTTCGACAGATGCCTTTTTACCTCAGTCTAGGTGATTTTGATTAGCTTGCTCTATTCCCATAGGCTGGGCATATGCATTCCACCAGGACAAGGCATCATCAGTTAAAGTACCAGTAGCAAATGTCACTCTGTCTTCCTCGGCACACTTGCTACGAGAAAATACTGATTCAGTACGTTCAAACCAGCGGATGAGGTCAACAGCTCCTTCCGTACCATTGAAGTAGAAAGGTTGACAGTTTATGAATTCTTTGTAGTTTCCTCTTTTTGCTACAGGAATTTCTCTAGGTCTAGTGTTCCTATTGGGATTGCTAGCACTTGCCTATGGCTGCCGTCTGTGCTTCCGGGCTACAGTAAATCAGCAATCAGTTGCCGGATTGGCATCTAAAGTTTATGGGTTGGTTGTTTCCAGATTGTTGGACGTCCTTTTTAGGAGGCATTCTATTCAACAAAAGATAAACCGTATAAGAAATGATATCCTAAGTTATAAAAGAGAATGTGATGCTTAAAATGCTTAAAGAGAAATGTTTATTTTTGAATTTTTAAGCACTTAAAGTTTATGATAAAGACGGAGATAACGGATGAAATGGTCTGAAATGTTGATTGAAAGAGCGATAAGTTGGAAACAATAAGATACGAAACGGGATTGCCTTTATAAATAACTTGCCTTTTTACTGTACATAGTCAAGATTTGACAAGCATTTTTATTTATACCACACATCCCATGGCTAGGATAAAGCTAAAACTAGTTTAAGAGTTTGTTGATTTTGAGCCGGTAGATGACATCCTAAAGATCCTCCTGATCCGTTTGGTGACGAGCTTGGATTTCCTTAATCAATTTGTTTCAAGAGTGGAAATTTGTAGTGAGCAAAGGAATCTTGTCCCTTTTGCCCCTAATTTCTTCTTTTGAAGTCTGATAATCTGAGTACGGATTCTTAAGTTCGGTCTTTAGTTCGTTACCATTAATACGTCCTTCTTCCATTTTCTCAATGCGGTGAAGAGAGAGTTTATCTAAGTAGTTCAAAATATCTTCGACTTGTTTCTCATGATGTTTCAGATACATCTTAATTGGACATTTTCCTATTTCAAATATCTGAGGTGGGGTAGGAGTATAAACTGAGGAAGATGCGTGATACCAAATCACAGGTTTGATTCCGGGGAATGAATTAGATAACGTAGTTGAGGGGAAGAAGATGGGAATGGATATATTCGCTTCTTTTGTGGTAATTAGTTTTTCAGGGGAAATAACGGAATATCGAGGATCAAATAGTAGTGATGGTGGGTAATATCGGAGATGGAGTCAAATAACTGGGTGACAGTTATAGGATCTGGTGATGAAATAGGTAATCCTTAGCTATGAATTTGCTTGTACGGCTTCAAATAAGTATTATTGTAGAAAGTTGAGATTACCGGTGAGAATATATTATCGTATGTTTTCGAAGAGTTCAAGAATTGCTTCCCTATGAAGCTGGGAAATAATTTATGAGACCAAAGTATATGTTAAGAATATTCCTGAGGAAACGCATCCTCAAATCGGAAGTAGAGTGGTTGGGAGAATAACGTTCTGTTACCAACCTAATGGTAAATAACATAGTTATTTATGATATAATATTAGTATATTAATTATGTATCTTTACATCTGATCCGGATTATAGTGACACGGAGGACTGTGAATGGCTAAAAAGAAATGTGGTGTCTAGTTAGGTTTTGAATTGTTCTCTATAACCATGGCGCTGATACCAATCTATAACACCCCAATTTTTACATATAGCAGCGAAAGCTAATCTAGGGTATGATTCATGGATTACAACAAATCATAAAATCACCTCGAAAAAGACCCAAAAGAGACGTGTGTTCAAAAAAATATACGTATCATTCATTTCAATTCTGATTAGTTTTACAATGGCATCAGAAGGTCCCAACATTAGAACACATAAAAATGTGGAATGTAACAGTTTTTAGCCATTTCGAGTACATGCACTCCATGCCTCCATAAGTTGCTCATTTACCTGAGGGGATAAACATGATAAAAAGGGTCAACCAAAGGTGAGTGATAATTCATACGTTTATAATAAATCTGGTTGAAATTATGTTGGTTTACCACATAAGTGGGGTAATAACTGCAATGAGTAAATTATTATAGAAAACAGTGATTATTTCCTAAGCTAATGAATCACATATTTAAAACTCAAATAGAACCGGGAAACCTTTACCAGGATATATATTAGGTGTCCATTACCACTAAGGGTACTTCGATCTACTATCCAAAGAGATTATTGGGAGATATGAACCCAAAGAGATATTGTAGGAGATATACCCAAAGCGATTATTGGGCGTTATTACCCTAAGAGATATTTCATGTATTTAGGCCATAAATATGAATAGGGTACGGCATATAGTTTAGGAAACACTTGCATTCTTAGTTTTACAGTAGATTATCACTGGTTTTATAAAGCATGTGAGTTTAGAACTCATTAAGCTTTGAAAAGTAATCACATTGTTATAAGATCATCCGAGTATGCTAAAAGAGTTTGTAACAAAGCATGTATCCCCTCGAGGGTGTATACAAAATCAAAGATTGAAAAGCGGGCTATGCACTCACTTATATGTAGATGTTATAAAATCTTTACAAAAATGAAAGCTGAAGACCTGTATTGATTAGTGTAGAGATACCATATCTATTTATGCTTTAAAAAGGCCCATTCAAACCCAAAAACGGGATCAAAAAATGGCAATAAATGTGCTTGTTATTGGTTTTATGTGTGCAGGTATGGTTATGTCAATATTGCAAGAAATCAGTCAAAAACGAACACGAGAACGGATGATGTGATCAAGAAGCTAAAGAAATCAATAGCCGAGAAGCCAGAAAGATCTTGCCTCAGCCCTCTACAAAGCAATGCAGCTTAAACCAATTCACCAAAAACCAATTCCATTTGTTTTTATAAATTTTAAGGGTTAACTTTGCAATTTTTGAAGTTTTATTTATAAGCCCAAAATTGTGCCAACAAAAATCACATGGGCCATTATGTAATTACCCCAAAGGTATTCCAAAAAAGCGCGGGTCTATACCCGGGTCAAACTTACTCCGTGGATTCCCTCTCAACAAATCATACACGAGCCCAACCCCTAACCGATCCTACCAACCTAACCACTCTACGGTTAACTTATTAATACTCATTTTAAGTTACTATCACCTCTTTACCCAAATTGCGATTAAACCACACCACACACACGAACACCTCAAGAACACCAAGAACCCTAGTTTACAAACCACTCACCCACACGATAATTAACCATAGGGTTTAAATAACCCTCTCACAATCCTTAACCCATCCTGCTTTCAATTAACCCCAATCCCTTTCACCTGGCAAATTGAGATGATTGCGATTGGGTGATGGTGACGTGTGGTGTGTTATACATCACATCTCTAACAATTCTATCCACGTCATCGATCCGGGTTTACACATCTTTAATCGAACGATCGTGATTGAAGAGATTAAAGAAAGAGAAGGGATGTGGGCCAAGAAGATATGAAGCTGAGAGAAGGACTAGACGATGGGGAGGAGCTCGAGCTTAGGGTATAAATACCCCCCTCATTCCAGCACACGAGAGTAGTAATTTTTTGGTTAATTTTTCAGTTTTATTTTAGTAGTTTAATTGTTTTCGATTCAGTATTGAGTAGTTTTTGTAATTTCAATTTCATTCGTATTGTAAACTTTATTTCAGTTTTTAATAAAAGAATTATTTTATATTAATTTGAGTCTTCATTTAAATTCTGTTGAAAAATTGGTGTTTGTGTTTGTCATTGCTGTCATTTGATCAAGACATTGACACTCTTGGAATTGGATTGCGGCTGAGTGTTCAATGGGTTTGTTTAGAGCTGTTGGACAGCTTATAGGTTAGATTAGGTTTGTGATTTTGAATTAAGGGCTTATGTGGATTAAGCCATAAGCCCACACAGCTTATTGTTGCTTTCCTGTTCTAGCTGGAAAGCTAAGGTACACACTATTTACTTTAAAGGTACTTTTTCATCTTCGTTTATATAAGCTGTTAAGTTTATTAGAATAAATAAGCTGTTTGGTTTTGTATGTTATTAAACATTTTATGGAGTAGTTAAAATTCTGTCAAGGGCCTTTTATTTTCTTTGTTTCATGATGTTTATGAGATTGGAATTCTAAGCTTTTAGAGCTTATAAGCTAATAAGCTCATACAGCTTATTTTAAATAAGTGAAAGTTAAGTAAGTAGAATCTTAAAAAAGTTAAAGTTAATAAGCTGTTTAATCAAAATGGATGCTGTTTGTTAAAAGTTAGGTGCTGCAGGGGCCTGTCTTGCATATTTTATAGTTTCTGTTAGTTTAAAATTTACACAGTTAGTCCTTGTTAGTTACTCTGTTAGTCCTTAGTTAATTACATAGATAGTCCTTCGTTAGTTTAATTGTTAGTCTAGTTAAGTCCCTAGTTAAGGGACTATATCTGCCATTAGTTCAAACTTTGTGTGTTTTATAAAACATTTATATCACCCGCCTACCCTCAACTTTACTTTTTGTCACTTTTAGCCCATGTGTTTGTTTGGATTTAATTTAAGTTTTATAAAATAGTTTAATTAAATAATAAAATTAGTTTTTAGTTTTTAATAAATAGTTTAAAATTAGGGCTTTTTATAAAGTTAATTTTCTGCATTTTTTCTCTTTATAAAAAGTATTTTTATAGAATTTTTAGTTTTTAAGGTCTTTGATTTTTTCATAAAATTTATTTTCAAATTTAGTTTTTAAACATTTAATTTTCAACCTTTAATTTTTTTAATGTTTCCCTTTTTTTTAAATAGAAAAATTATTGAATAAAAAAAATGTTTTTCTAATCTTTTTAAGTCAATTGAGGATTAAGTTAGTTAAAAAGTATTTTTCTAATTTTTATCAATTAATTTTCTATGTTTTGGATTTTAATTTAGATAATTGTGTTTAAAGTCATATAAATCCAAAAAGCCTTTCAAATATATTTTTAATTTTTCCTCAAATGTTCTTTAGCATTTATTTAGAATTGGGAATTTAAGTTTATGATTTTAGGATTTATATTGCCTTTGTTTTCTTAAATGTCGCATTTTATTTACTTTCGTAATTAGTTTAATTTGTTAATTAGTTGTTTTATTGTGCCTTTAATTTTAGTAGTATAATTAAATCAAAA
The DNA here is from genome assembly GCA_026074375.1 of Tanacetum coccineum. Classification (NCBI taxonomy): domain Eukaryota; kingdom Viridiplantae; phylum Streptophyta; class Magnoliopsida; order Asterales; family Asteraceae; genus Tanacetum; species Tanacetum coccineum. The sequence goes on from BQNB010000987.1 coordinate 95,251, forward strand.
ATATCTCTTTTCTTATTCAAATCAGGATCCAAACTTAAACGAGGTTTCCATTGCACGAGTCATTGGGGAAACGACCCGGGTGATCATACTTGCCCGGTCAAACATACGTATTATATATATATATCTTTGTGAGTGGAATTGTCCAAGGGATACTTGGGGATTTCCTTAATTTCTCTATAAGTATATTATTTTACGTGTATGTAAAACTACGAATCAGTTTTTGGCGCCGTTGCCGGGGACTTGTGTAAGCGATTCCTTCGTTTTGTGTTTGTCGATTTGGTTTGAAGATCCTTTCGTCCTCGAAAGTTAAATTTTTGTCATAAATCCAAAAAATCCAAAAAAAATAAATAAAATATAAAAAGTAAAAAATATATTTTCCTTTTCTTTTTAGTATAAGTAAAAGATAAAAAAAATAGAAAAATCAAAAATATAAAAAAATTGTCTTAATTCAGAAAATAAAATTCACCAAGTTGGTTAACGAACACCAACAAATAATATCTTCTATTGAGATATTATCATTTCAATTTCCGGTGAACTTGCAATTGTTCCCAATTCGTAATCAAAGATTTTACCACTTGCCCTTTTGGTGTTCACTACCATGTACGGCTCACCTTGAAAGCAATTGTCAAGAGTACCGTGAAGTAGTGATTATTTGGTTTTTTCAGGTCTCTTTCGTTGTAACGTTTTAAAATTCATTGCCTAAAAAAAAAAAAAAGAAAAATAAATTTATAGAGTTAAAATTTTGCTTTTTTGAATTGTTAGTATTTCTTTTTTTATGTGCACATCGTTCGCAATCTCGTAGACGTCCGTCAACAAACTCAAACTCGTGAGTTGTTAAAAAATTTTGATTTAGACGATCCAATTGTTAAACAAAAACGTTGTTCAATGGCCGACAATTTCTGAACGGATGGCCCAAATGTTACATAGCACCATCGAAGGTTATGAAGATGCTATGTGTTCCATCCGATCAATGCTAACAAATTTGAGTTAAGCAACCGTTAATTCAATCTTGTGAAAGTAATAAATTCGACGGTAGACAAGATCCCACAATTACCTTCGTTTTTTTAAAAGGTCACTTCAACGTTGAGACATCCCGAAGTTCGAAAACATTACGTTTAAGCTAATGCTTTCCCTTTTTGCTTAGACGGTGATTGAAGCCCGAGATTGGTTTGACAAAGAACCACCCAAGATCAATTCTCACATGGGACGACCTTGTTTCAAAATTCATAAACCATTACTTCCCACCTATCTCAAAAAAACCACTTCTATCGGAATGAGATCATCTTTTTACCAAAAACCAAACGATGCCTTTAATGAAGCATAGGGGAACGTTTTAAAGGGCTCCTTCGTAGATGTCCTCACCATGGCTTGTCGGAACTCCACCAAACTCTCGATACTTTTTATATTTTTCTTGAATTCAAACGATCAAGATGCCTTAGTTTCTGCAAATAGCAAGGTGGAAATTTCTTTGACAAAATGCTCATGAAGGTTTTAGGATTATCGAAAGCCAAGTCAAAAGTTCGTTACTCAAGAAGTGTGCTAATGTTCAAGGAGATGAGTACGGTGGCATCTTTCTAATTCATTCACCTTCCATAATTCTTTCGATATGCAACAATTAGCGCTTCTCTAGAGGATAAGATGACTATCAAGATGAACAAAATGTTTGATGAATGAAAGGCCGTAGTTGTTCTACTCCTGCACCCGTCAAAGCAGTTGAGGAAGGTTGTGTCACCTTTTGGATCAAATCACAATGTGAACCGTTAGTACGTTAACTCGAGGTTTGGAAACGATTTTTCCCGTTTTTATGAACATCCAACATTTCAACCAACAGCAGCCGTTGGTAATTTTCTCAAAGAACCAACCTTTCAATTTGGCAAGTCAAATGGAACACCGGGTTTCAATACAAACGAATGTTCATAACCATACCAAAACCGTTATCATAGGGACCAATTCTAATTTCAACCAAAACGTGGCAGGAAACTTCTTTAATTAAAACGTCATAAACAACCAAAATCATGTTTATCAGCTCCACCATACAACACCAACCAATCATCCAAAATCAATCAAGTTTTACCTTACCAATCTCCATCAAATAGTGTTTTGAAAACAGATTTTGAAAACTACGTCCAAAAGCAAACGATGCGGTGTTGAAGGAATGTTCAAAATCAAAGGTCAAAAATTTGCAGAATCAAATGGATTAATGTTACAAGTTTGTTGACAAGTCTTTTTGTATAATTTTCCAAAATTCAGCCTCTACTTCAAATTCAGGAAAACTCTTCCAAGTAAACTGTAACTAACCATCATCAGCATAATTAATGCAATCACTACAAGGGAGCGGTAAGGATTTTGGAAGATACGAAACTTCGATCTCTAGTTCCTTCCCCGATGTTTCAAAAACCTCAAAAAGAACCTGAAAAAACCCGGAGACGTCACGGAAAAAAGTCATGCCAAACCCAAATGTGGAAAATACCACAATTGTCCCATCTTTCGGGGGCAAGAAGAGCAAGAAGATTACATTTTCATGGAAATTCCTAAAACAAAAGCACAGAGACCGTTAATCTTGATCCTAATCTAATTCGTACCCATCTAACTTCATATCCTGAGTAGGATGAAGTGAGGAGAACACGATAAACCCAAGTGGCTAATATAGCCGGTTTTTGAATAAATGTTCAAACAACTTCGTTTAGAGATTGGATTGGAAATATGCTCTTGTGAATTGCCAATCGTCTAAACTAATGGTTAAGCTCGTTACTAAGAAAGAAACAAAGAGAACCTAGAGGATGATCGCTATCACAACTGTGTGTTGGAATGCTGAATGTTCTCGTTTCATATGAACCAAAGTTCCCGAGAAACTCGAAGCTCCGGGAAAAATTTTATCCCATGTGCTTTACCTGAATCAAAAGGACTAGTGCTTTAGAGCCATTCAGGAGCTAGCCATTAATCTTTTACCGTATTCTATCTACAAGAAACTTGAGCTTGATGCTTTGCACTCCTACTCGTATGGAATCGAGCTAGCCAACCGTTCCATTTCCTCACCCGTTGGGCAATAGCCTGAGGATGTTGTTGTTAGCGTCGATGGTTTTCACTTTTCTTGCGGATTTTGCGGTGGTAATTCTTGACACGACCCGGGAGCGTGCCTATTCTTTTAGGAAGACCTTCCTCGAACGCAAATAAAGCTCTCATTGGATTTGTTACGAAAGAAAATTCGGACTTTAAGTGTAGGAAAAGATGAACTTTTGTACTATGCGAAATAAATCTGAGAAAAACAAGGAAAAGAATTTTGTTCATTTGCATTTCTGTTATCGATTTTTCAAAAGATGGATCCGTTTTAGTGGCGGGGTCGGGGTACCACTATCATTCTGACTGATTCCTTCTCCTAGTTCTTCTCCTGTGAAGAATAGTGATAATTTTGTGAAAGTTCGCGATGAACTTGCGCTCCTCTTGATTCGTTACCAACGGGTAATAATGATTCAACTCTTATGAAGGACTTGCTATGCAAGAGTAATTTTCAAGAAAGGTTGACGAGATAAAAATTCCAACGTTTCTTGATAAGCTAGTCATTCTCCACACATACCTCTATCGGATAAGGATGAGTGTTTGCTCCTGAAGACGATAATGATGAGATCGATGTTTTTCTAGATCTAGAAGTATCTTCTAATCGTAGAAAGAAGAAAGGATTTATTTCGATTCAGAAGGAGACATAGCTTTTCTTGATAATCTACTTAGTGATGATGATTCCCATAATCTCGCTTCCGAAGTGATTTTCGATCATGAGCCAGAACAGAATGGAATCTTCACAATTACTTGTTTCTCCCAAGGAGTGATCCTCTTCAACCATGAGTTCGCCGTGTGAACCTTTACACACTTTCCTTGCGAGGAATCTAATGATCGTGAAGTGGAGGAATAGGAATATTTAGTCTTATGACAGTTTTGCTTAATGAAAATTCAAACTTCCCAGGGACACTTTTCATCAAAATTTCTGTTAACGAGTCTCTATCCCTAAATCTCCTATCCGTTGAACGCTAGTGAGCCCACTCAAAGAAGAGATTGATATTCTCCATTGTTCCAGATGATTTAATTTCCGCCTGGTGTTGAAGATGCTCGATTGCGAAAATGAAAGTTAAATGAGTTCACCTCATATCTTGATCACCCAAGATGATCGTCAATTCCTCGACTCCACGGAACCTACGGATATTGAGAAATGTTTTAAACAACGCGGGGGAATTTGATAATCAAAGAGTTTAAGGGGTGTTTCTATAAATCTAATTGAATTTTATGACCAGTATTTTACCCACCCTGTTTAGATTTACCCTTCATTTCCTCAATTTGTCTCCTTGAGAATGAAGGACCCATTTTTGACCTGGCGGCATAGTCAATTTCTAAGTGCCGGGTGGTGGCTTTTTCTAGAACAGTTTCTCTGTTGAAGTATTGCTTCCCTTAAGGACAACGAATTAGGGATCGAGTGAGCTTGGCGACTCGGAAATCAAAAACAAAGCCGCTTCGTGGGAACGTTCACCCCTATGCTTATCCTTTTTTTTTTTTTTCTTTCTATTTTATTTTCTAACTCTAATGTGTTGTGATGTTGAAGGGGACACTTCCTCTTCGTTTCGCGTTGTTTGTGTCTGTGTTGTGATTTGGCAGGATTTAACCCCAACATTTCAAGAATCCTCTCGTGTCAGATGCCTCATTACGGTGCACTAGAGTTTCTCATCCTTGTGCGAAATTAGTTTTGGGAGATCCATATCCCTTTCATATTATCAATTAACGAAATATCTATCTTTGTCTACTTAATCAAACGGCTTAGATTTTTGTTAGGAACCCCACGACTTTAAACATTGAGGACTATGTTTCATTTAGTTTCGGGGGAGTGGCATCTATCGATATTGATGTGCCTGCTTATTGTGTTTCTACGTACCCGGTTCTCCCACAGAAATAGCAAAAAAAATTTTAAATTTTTTAATCTAAAAATAAAAAATAAAAAAATAAAAAATAAAAAAATATAATAATCTAATAATAATAAGACAACAATGTAGGGTTTTCCGCTGGTAGTTTAAGAAGTAATTTTTAACCGATTGAATGTAGTTGAGTTCTAGCTATATTCCTTAACATTAATGATGATAGTTTATGCTAGTTCATATAGGACTTTTGAAAACATGCTCTAGACTTGAATCGTTTAGTAAAATGAAGACTTGTGCTAATCCAAGTGATTTTAATATGCAAGTTGGATTTTTATAAGGCTATGCATTTGCCAAAATTTCTTTTGTGAAGAAAGAGAAATGATAGTGTTATTTTAAGTCATGACATTAAACGTAGAATAGTTGGATTTTCTTTCTATGAGCATATGTTTTAAGGTGGCTTTTTCTTCCCATTAGTTTGTTGTCACCTCTATATATAAATGATTAATAAATAGAGTGGTATGGTTTTTGGTATAATTAGGCTAATAGAAGTTTTCTTTTAGTTCCTTTGTGATTAGGTGATGTAAAATCAGGAATACTTAATTTGGCATAAAAATACAAAATATAATAAATAAGTATCTCTGCAGATATCGCCTGTCGGAGGCGTGGCGATGTTGGAGTTTTCATATAAGGTAGAGTCCGGTGTCATAATAAGTAGAATAACCTCTTGTCGACTCTGCTATCGATGTGGCTTCGAGATAAACAAAGGCACGTTTTTTTTTTTTTACTTATATAATCCGAAAGTCGAAATATGTTTGCTGCATCTGTCGGAGGCGTGGCGATGTTGTAGCTACTAAAGGATTGAGGATAGAAATATAATGTTGCTTAATTTTTTGTCTTGTTTTGTGCCTTAAAGAGCCTAAGGGTATATGGTGCAAATAAGATTGGTTCATTCTTGTCTTAAAGAGCCCTAGGGTATATGACATGAATGGTGCCTTGCTTAAGTAGCCTAATAAAGCCAATTTTGGTTGCCTGATGTGGACTTTATTCTGATTGGCATTGATCTTTTGAAAAGGCGCTAAGAGCTAATTATGCGTTTCTTTACATACGCTTTTTTTTGGAATTAATAAGATAACGAAACAAAAGTCTTAAAGAGCCTTCGGGTATATGACTTAAGTAAAATCCTGTGATTACAATAGTAGGATTTGCGGGAGGAAAAAGTAAGTAACAATTAGTATTTATGAGTAGTTTAGTGTCATGACGTGTAATTAACGAAGATCATTGTTTGAAGCTTTGTGCATGGGAAAAAGTGAAATATCGGGGATGATGATGCGTTATCATTTGACGCTTAACTTAATTGTGCTTTTTGTTCTATGATCCTAAAAGTTACCAATGTGGTAATGAAAACATTGCATTATGTCAACACAAATAAATTGTAGTTAGGTAGTTAATAATCAAGAAAATCCATAAAAAGAGAAAAATCTTAGAAAATGGGAAGTCGGGTGTTTTATAACTTGTGATCTCTTATCTTTCTCAATCAAAACTCTTTGCTACTTTTCAAAGGTTTAGTTTGGGGAATTTTTGAGGTATTTGGTTATAAGGCATGTGATATTGCGTGAGGACACACAATCGTTTAGTTTGGGGAATTTTGATAAGTGTAGATTACACATATCTATTTATGCTTAAAAAGGCCCAAATAAACCCAAAACGGATCAAAAATGGCAAAAATGTGCTTGTATCTGAGTTTTATGTGTGCAGGTATGGATATGTCAAATATCACAAGAAATCAGTCAAAAACGAACACGAGAACGGATGAGTGATCAAGAAGCTAAAGAAATCAAAGCCGAAGCCAGAGAGATCATGCCTCAGCCTTCTACAAAGTCAAACTGCAGTTTCTACAGTCAACCAAAGCTCATCTCTATTGCTTATTAACTCCAAGGGCTGAATTTGCAATTTATAAAAGATAATTATAACTTTACAATTGTCTTAAAAAACCACAAGGGGTGAATATGCAAATTTCCAAAGCTCGTTTATAAGCCTGAAATAAATCTTGCCAAACACAAGGGCCGAGATTGCAATTTCCCTATAGTTGCAAATAGGCGCGGGTCAAATGCGGGTCAAATATATCCATGATCCGCCTCTCAGCCAATCACATCAAAACCCCCAACCCGATTACCCAAGTATAACCCAATTAAAACCCAACCCTTAACCCGACCAACCCGGAGATACATATAACATTCTAACATTTACTGTGCACCCATTTTACCCCAATTCGGATTCACCTCATTCACATACACAAGAACACTCAAGAACACCCGAATCCACCTAAACCCTAGTTCCATAACCCACGACCCTAACCCTAATTAACTATGGGGTAAACACCCCTCTCACACACCTTAACCAACCCATCACTATCCAATCCACCCCAACCTCATTCCACCGTGGCATAATCTAAGGATTTGATTGGATGATGTGACGTGTGTGAGTGTACACACTCACATAACTAACACACTCTATTCCATGTCATTAATCCGGGTTCACACACTTTAATCCAACGATCGAGATTTAGAGTTCAAAGAGAGAGAAGAGATGGAGGGCTGAAGATGAAGATGAAGAAGGTCCTAGAAGAGGGGATTAGCTCAAGGCTTCGGGTATAAATACCCATTCCATTCCAGCACAAAGGATAGTTAGTTTTTAATTTTTCAGTTTTATATTTTAGTTTAATTTTTCGATTCAAGTTGTTAGTAATAGTTTTTATGTAATTTCAATTATTGTTTCGTATTGTAAGAATTTTATTCAGTTTTTAATAAAAGTTAAATTTCATATTAATTTGTGTTAAATTTAAATTCTGTCAAAAATATACTTGTGTTATTGTTGTTAATTGATCAAGGCTTGATAACCTTTTGGAATTGGATGGCTGCTAGGTTATCATGGGGTTTAGAGCTGTTGGACAGCACATAGGATTAGATTAGGGTTTGATTGTGTTAGGGGCTTATGTGGATTAAGCTATAAGCCCATTTCAGCTTATTGTTCTTCCCTGTTCTGCTGGGAAGAATAAGGTACACTTCATTCTTGATTTACCTTTGTACTAGTTTGATTTCCTAATAAGCTGTGTTTGCATTTGCTAAATAAATTAGTTAAGTAGAATTTATTGAGTTGTTAAATTTCTGTCAAGTGATTTAATTTGCTTTATTCATGTAGTTTAAGAAGTAGATTACTAAGTTTAAGAGCTTAAAAGCTGATAAGCTTGTTTTGCTTATTTTAGATAAGTGACAATTGAGTTTAAAATAGTTTTAACTTTTAAATTCTGTCAATAAGCTGTGTTAAAAAGAAAAGGGATGCTGTTTGTTGATTGTTAAGTGCTTCAGGGGCTTAATTTGCATTTTTATAATTTTTGTTAGTTTAAAATTTTACTCAGTCAGTCCTTGGTTATTACTCTTTATCCCTAGTGTTTATTACATCGTTAGTCCTTTGTTAGTTTATAGTTTATTCTTGTTAAGTCCTTAGGACCAGGGACTGTTTCTGCCATAACTCAAAACTCTGTATATTTTTCGAAAAACCCCATGTTACCCCGCCTACCCTCACTTGTTACTTTATTTTGGGGGTTTTTTCCCCCCCCCCACCCCCACTTTTGCCCCATGTGTTTGGGGTGTTTTTTAGTTTAAGTCTTTATAATTTTAAAAATTTAATTTTTCATTAAGAAGTTTTTTAAATCATAAAAAAATCCAAAAGCTTTTAAAAAATATATTTTTCATTTTCCTAAAATTTTTCCTTTAGCATTAAATTTAGGTTTAGAAATCTAGTTTACAGTTTTAAAGTTTAAATTGCAATTTGTTTTTCTAAATTCGCATTTTATTTACTTTCGTAAATAGTTTAATTTGTTTAATTAATTGTTTAATAAGTGCCTTTAATTTTAGTAGTATAAATTCAATCATAAAAATATCTCTTCTTCCTATTCAAATCAGATCTAAACTTAAACAAGGTTCCATTCCACGAGTCGATGGGATAACGACCCGGTGATCATACTTGCCCGGTTTAAATATACAGTTTCTATTATAAATCTTTGAGAGTGGAATTGTCCAAGGGATACTTGGGGATTTCCTTAATTTCCTTATAAGTATATATTTTCTATAATTAGTAACTTTCTAAAAATAGCAGGTTTCCATAAATAGTAGCTTTCTAATAATAGCATGTTTCTATAATTAGCAGGTTTTCATTTCTGTGTCTTGGATAAATAAATAATCTATAGTTATTAATTTAGATAAATCATGTTATTTAATATACTTTAATTATAATTGGTAATTAATTATAATTAGGGACATAATGTCCTTTTTGTGATTTCAAGGGTAAAACTGTAATTAATTAAAGTTAAAGGGTTTAAAGTGTCATTTCCATAAGTTAGGGGTCATAATTGTCATTACTTGTAAGTTTAAGGTCTAAAATGAAATTTATTAAAGTCAAGGGTTTTAAGAGGCACTTAGAGTAACTATATAAATTTTCGACGGTCGCAGTTATCATTTCAATACTCGGTCATGATTACACACATATGTTTCCAAGCCCATTGGGCCTAGGCTTGGTCTTGGGCCTCACACACACACGACAACCCCACCAATATGAGTACCGAGCCCATTGGGCCTCGGTTGGACTCTTGGGCTACACGGCCCATATAACAACAACCATAAGCCCGAAATAATTTAGCTCATAAGCCCACACATTAAGCCGAACAACCTTAAGCCATAAGCCCATATATAAACCGAAATTCATTTAAGTCGTATGTCACTTTATAAGCCGAAATCATACCCATGATTTTTATTTAAAGGTGCATGCCGAGTACTAGGTACTCGGCTTGGTTTTCTTGGCCACATCCTATCACGACATGATCCTAATTAAACCATGCGTATGTGCCGAGTCCCCTAGGTACTCGGCTTGGTCCTTGGCCATTTAAAACACTCGACGTGATCACGTAAACAAACATATATGTGTGCCGAGTCCCCTAGGTACTCGGCTTGGTCCTTGGCCATTTAAAACACTCGACGTGATCACGTAAACAAACATATATGTGTGCCGAGTCCCCTAGAGGCACTCGGCTTGGTCTTGGCTCGTTCAAACCCAAATGACATACCACCCCCAACATCAAACATGTATGCCGAGTACCCATAGGGGTCTTGGCTTGGCTCTATGGCCGAACAACGCACGCGTCATGCAAAATAAAACAATGTATATATATGCCGAGTACCCTAAGGGTCTCGGCTTGGCCTTGGTTCGAACCACCACCACTCGGCAACCAACATATAAATCGATTTAGATCATATACAACATGTTTTAAAACGAGTTTCATCGTGATCTATCTTCAATTCTTGTTTTATTTCCATGATTTTCAAGAAGGTTTTCATGCATGCATAGTTAAATAAAATAGAGATTAGAAAAGTTTAATGAGGTACCGATAGCGGGGATGGATCAACGATCTACCAATGATGAATAACACGAGGGATCTCACGAATCAAAGATCGAAAGTGTCCTCTTCTTGCCTTGTAGTGCCGCCGGTTTGTAGAATTTTCTTTAGGGTTTCTTATTTTATTTTCTTGTAACAATAAATGAGATAACCTACTAGTTCCTGGAGTTATACTTATGATCTTGGGCTTAGGCTTTTTAAAGTTATACTTGGGCCCTTTTCTCTTTGTGCATTTGCCGAAAATTCATAAGCCCAAAAAGAATTTAAGTAGTTTTTATTTTCATATCGTATTTCGTACCTTCGTGTGTTCATGATTCGTAGATTTTAATTTTGTACGTTACTTGTCATGATAATTAATTCATAAGTTTTCTTGTCGATTTCATTGTTTATTAGAATTTTTAAATTTCATGGTATTTTCATGTGGGTTTTACAACTCTTCCCCTCTTAAAAGAATAATTCGTCCTCGAATTAGAAACATGATACGACTGAAGAGAACATACCAGATCATGGAAGAAAATGAGTATATGAGAATGATGGAATGCGTAAAAAATCATGTAAGGTGATGTCCATTTGGGAGTGTGATATAGATAGGATTTTTTCAGTGTATTAGTCTACCAGTTTAGGACTACCTGTTGAATTAGAACCATCATTTTATTTTCTTTCTTATGTGATGTTGATTTAAATTATTCTGGCTACTATGGATTTAAACTTATATACAAATATTAGGTTTGGAGACTTTCTCTAACTCAATCGATTGGTGGGCAAGTAAAGATAAGAATGTGATCCCCCATGGTGTTTCATGGAGTAATGGGTCAAAGTTTGAAAAATCAGGTTATGAAAGATAGTTTTATTTGGAAATGCAGGTTTTTGTTTTTTTTTTTGCATTTCACAAACATAACCCTTCAGCTATTGAGTGAATGAACTTAGTTGAAATCTAAGTTAATTTTTTTAAAAGGGTCACCCCCATCTACTCCGTAACTGTAGATCAGCTAAAAACGGTTATTAATAAATTCCAAGATTGTACATACCCAGTTCAGGGACAGAGGTTCTTCGCAAAATGTACATGTCCGTATGAGGATGCTAGGTTAGTTGATAAAGAAAAAAAAGAGGTGCTTCAATAGTTGTTGATGAAGAAGATGTTAGAGATAGATCTATACTTGCAAAAACTGTCAAAGAAACTAGAAGTAGTAGATCGCTGGCTCCGCAACGTCCGTTTATTATTCAGTTGAGCAAATAACAAAACAACTACACACAGTCCACATAAGAACAAACAATTCCTGTTCATCATAAAAACAAATTCATGTCATAGATTCGATAGAGGTCTGATCTGATTTTGATCTCTTGATAAGGTTATGACCCTTTACATAAACATCCTATAACCTTTGTTATCATATTCCAACAATAACTTTATTTTATTTTTTTGCATAACAACAATCATTCCCCATAATGTTCCTCTGTTGGGTTCTGACCACCAGTCAATGGAAGGGTCCAATCCATGAGGATGATAACATGTTGAAAAGGTTTGTTGCTTTCATTATTTGATTTCAAATTTCCTTAATTCTTATTGTATCTCACCTTTAATTCTTATTTCTAGAACTGTAATGATGTTTCGGATAATTTTCCTGTCGATGCTCCTGACTACTAGTCTGTGAAGGGGGTCAGCCGGTGTACCAGTGTTGATCATGTTGATAAGGTATGTTCTATTGATTGTCTTATTATTTATTTTCCAATACATATTACCAATTTATCAGTCTTTATGTAATTTTTTCCTAGAGATTCAATGACGAATATGATAGTATTGCTGTTGATGGTCTTATTAGAAATAAGTCCTAAGATTTTTGACCATATTTCGAAGTTGAGCATAACATTGTAAAATTAATTACCTATTAATTCATATTTATATTATTATTGTACAATTTTCTTATTAATTCATATTTTTATTTATTTGTATAGGATTTTGTCATGGATGATCCTGAATTCAAAGCAAAGGACAATGAAGAAGGTTCTTATTCTGATACTTTTCTATCTACCCCAACAGGTTAGTAGAAATCTGACGACTTCTTTGATACGCTTCCTAATGAGACCAGATTCTGTCAGTAATAAATTAATGAGTTTTATTTAATAATTTAAAAACATATTTTTCACATATTTTGATTGTAGATGTTGGTGACTCTTGAATCGATGGTTTGTAGATCACCTTCTTTTGGATACTGTTGAAGACTGGTGTGGTTCCTTTAACAACGTCAAAATATCTCGGAAAGCTTGCAAGAAAAGGCGCCGAGTAATGAGTTATATATAAATCAAATATAGTGATCAAAAATCTTATAGGTCCATGTAAATGAAAATTCCCGATTGTTGCCATGGAAAAAGGTACGTGTATTATAAACTTAGACAGTTTGTATTATGCGTTTTTTTTATATAATATTATAATGGTATCTAATTATTCGGATCTTACGTGTTTCCCCAAATGCATACCAAAAAACAATAATGTGCATGAAGGAGTAGCCCCCTATTACATGAAAAAAATAGGATGGATAAGCAGTGGACTTTCCATGCTTCAAGACGGAACATGTTATTCGAAATAGATTTCTGGAGAGAATTAGTTGGGTATGAGCCATACTAAAAGAGGATTGGCTAATCTGATGAGGTAAAGTATTTTTTTTATAGTTTAAAATCAACGGTATTCAACCTTATAATCAATTTAATTATATCTAACTTTTAAACATAATTGATCTATTTAGTAATGACAACATCTCGATATTTGGATTGAATATTTGTGGCAATTCAGGCAGCCCAATGATGACTGGGCAATGGCAAGTCCATATCTTAGTGATATGCTTCTCCGGTATGAGTATCCTCTTTATTACGCTGATGGTGTCAAATACGGTGTCCCCTGGTTTGTAAATAGTGTAAAAAAGGTTTGTATTTTTAACCTATATTCTATTTTCTATTAAATTGATATGTAACTGCAAGGATGTCATCATTTCATTTTGATTCCAATATATAGTTTTAACTTTCCCGTGATGAAAATGAATCTCATTGGGATCCTTGAGAGCTTGACATTACTTCTGGTGTGAAACCTTTAAAGATAGTCTTGGGGGCCCACCAGCGGAGTAGAAAAACCCATCATTTTTTGCTTGAGCTGAGGCAAAAATTAGGTTTTCAGTTTCCACTTATATCTTTGAAAGTGCTTAGATTTTTTAAGAAAAAAGGATAAATTGATAAAGCATGTTATCATAAGATTCGATATGTTGAAGGAGCTCCCACTCCAAGGTGGACTTATATGGTGATTGTGTCCTTTTGGTTTGGCATATTATTATATATGTTGTACACATAAAATTCCATTGGAGGTTGATGAATCTAGCACTGTTTGCTTTTGGCTTGGCTTAAACGTTAATATTGACTTTTACAGGTGAAAACAATATTATTGGCCTAGATGGATTGAGTTGGTATGTGTCTCTTCGTTGGATATTACCTCAAACAATTTTATATGTTTTGAACAATAAATATTTTTTTGGTGTAGGAACATTTTATGTTGCTAACAATTAAATTAAGACCTAATACAGGCTATTTGATCTTTAACAATTGTGTTGGTAACAATTAATGTATCTTTATATTAGCACTAGCTTCTTAAGTACTGCCAACTAGATTCCGCATAGTTGACAGTATATCAGTGTTTCATAAAGGAATATCGATCCTACAGTTATTTGTCTAAATATACTTCTAAAGCACAAGCATGAGCTTTGATGTTTACAATGTGTACTCAAAATAGGTTATTTTGGTTAATTATTTAAGGTTTGAGAAAATTGGTTGGTTTGTTATACTTTCTACCTCAAATCATTTGACTAGTGGAGATACAAGATTTTGCATGATGGTTAGTTGGTATGTGCTATTCGGTTCGATAGTACCTCAAATAATTGTTTGTTTTGAACATTAGAATTTTTTTGTGTAGGTAACATTGTGTTGGTAACAATTGTTGTTGACTTGTATTGGCTAGTTGACCTATGTTACCCTTTAACCCTTACACTTAAATTATTTTACAAAACCAATCCCTTTACCCCTTTTAAGGATTTCTTTCACTTTATTCATTCTTAACAATTCACCCAGAAAGATCTTAAGCCATCGTATTTCACCCACAATATACCCTAATTCACCCACAGTAAACCCTAATTCACCCACCAATTGAACATGTCGAAGGGAAACGGTAATGTCCTTATCTACTTAAATCTTATATGTTAGGATTTTGCTAAGGTAACTATTCTTAATTTTCCTTTTGCAGAAATAATTGTGCTTAGTTTAGACAGCTCAGATGACAGGAAAGGGCCATCAAAAGCAAGTGTTACTATATTTGAGGGGCCATCGGTACAACGATTGCTAGACCATTATGGATATAATGATATTGAGGAATATCTATCATGGAACCACTTTCCAAGCACAGACAAGAAAAACACAAACAAGGATATGACAGACAAGGATATCACTAATGAGGATTGCATTCATGAATCTAACTATGTAATGTCCAAAGGTAAATATGTACCAGTTTTACAGAAACATAATCCAAAAGTCAAAAGCCCTGTACCAGCCACATGATGTGTGCTTGGACTAACAAATGTTACTACATGGGATGAAATTGTGAACAAAATGGTAGTGAGAAAATCTGAAATTTATGCAGAAAAGGCAAAGGGGAAAAGAAAGCTGTCATATGGAAGCTGATCATGTTCTTGTTAAAGATCAAAGTATTTTGGGTAGTCTGACATGGTAGTCTAACATGTATTAGATGTTAGATTTGTTTTTGTTTTGTTTAAGAATCAAACTTTATGGCATCTTGATAATGGTGATTATGTACTCTTTAAAACCTTATGAAATATAATGTATTGTTTGGAATTATGGTTTGTGTGTTAGTGCAGTTTGTTATGTTATTTGTTTGCATTTTGCATATGCAGCTTGTATTTGCATCTTGCATTTGCAGCTTGCATTTGCATCTTGCACGCATTTGCAGCTTGTATTTGCATCTTGCATTTGTAGCTTGCACTCAATGTGTACTCAAAATGGTTGGTTTGGTTATACTTTCTACCTCAAATTATTTGACTACTCTAAAGAACAAGCG
The DNA here is from genome assembly GCA_026074375.1 of Tanacetum coccineum. Taxonomy (NCBI): domain Eukaryota; kingdom Viridiplantae; phylum Streptophyta; class Magnoliopsida; order Asterales; family Asteraceae; genus Tanacetum; species Tanacetum coccineum. Next base: position 110,705 of record BQNB010000987.1, read on the forward strand.
TGAACATAAAAATTTAGATACTAAACAAGATCATTACTTCATAACAATTAATTTATGTTAATATTAGCACTAGTTTTGTTCTTTTGTTGCAGATGGGTTGGTTTTGGTTACAAGTCTAATGATTTGACTTCTGAAAGTGGGTTGTTTGTTTTGGTTATTTGTCTAAATATACTTCTAAAGCACAAGCATGAGCTTTGATGTTTACAATGTGTACTCAAAATGGGTTGTTTTGGTTAATTATTTAGTCTAAAAAAATCGGTTGGTTTGGTTATAGTTTATACCTCAAACCATTTGACTACTCTAAAGAACAAGCATGAACATAAAAAATTAGATACTAAACTAGATCATTACTTCATTTCATCATCAAAAACATATTACAAACCACTTGATCATCACAGCCTTCACCATAATTTACAAACCAATAGATTAAGTACGATAAACATAAAGGAGAACATAAAGTAAAACATCACAGCCACCTAACCCATTGCAAAGATCACCACCATCTAACCCAAACCCAAAAGCAAATTAATGCCCACCTTCTAACCCCAACCCTGACCCATCACTTACGGTCTAGTTTGACCTTTACAATGAAGGTATACTTTTCACGAGTATGCTCTTGGGTTTCATTGATTAGCTTCATGATGGATTTTTCCTTATCAAGATCCTCACCACGTAGTATCCTAACAAATGTCATATGGTCAGATTCTACGGCTCTCCCACCAAGTTGTTTGATCTCTTCAATAAGTTCCACCTGGTTCTTTATTGCATCAGTAACTTCATGGCATAGATCAGTCAATAACCTTGTCATTCTCAATTCTCGTTCCATCTCTCGTTCAACGAACAAAAGGACTTGTTCGCTGAGAAGTTCAAACTTCGAATCAATTGCTAGTTACTTTAGTTTTTCCATTTTTAGTTTTTTCTTTAGGTGATTAAATGATTAGGTATATGAGATTCATATAGGAGGTTGTACTTTATATAGAAAAAAAAGTAATGATGATATATACTATAGATTAGATAGCTATAGTAATGATGAGAACAACGAATTTAGTCAAATAAATTGTAATGGAAACAGTGCTAATATTAAAAACGTAACTAGATTATCCAGGTGGGCAAATTCTAGATTTGAGGTTACCAAGGTTCACAACATAAAACATTATATAACTAGATATATAAAAGGTAATAACAATTATTTTAAACATTAAACATTAAAAAGTTAATAGGTTCACAACAAACTCTAATTAATGATAACACACAAAATGAAAAATAACCAGCTACAACATAAAACAAACTTCAATCTTCGAGCTTGAGTAGCCTGAACATTCAATGTTTCTTGATTATTATTGATTCTCCTCAAGAGTCCAGGAATGATAGTGACTGCTCTTGCACACATTGGCGGATCCCTCCAATGACTAAACACATAATACGGACATAAGTAGAATCGACATCCGGGGTTTGTATCAGTCCAGGAAGTGGTAATCTTAGTTTGTGATCCGCAATTCACACACAAGGTTGTGTTAGCCATGTAGCTAGTTTTTCTTGAAAGAAATTGATGTGTGTATAAAAAATTGAGTTATAGTTGAGGTAGTTGATATAGTAAATTCGATGAGCATTTAATTTTATCAAATGCTCTACCGACGGTTGCTCTATCGATGGCTACTCTACCAGTAATTAATTTGTGTTTGGTGTAACTATTAATAGATAAAATAAATATGTGTACTTAATGGTTGTTTGCTCTACCGACGGTTGCTCTACCGACGGCTGCTCTACCAGTAATTAATGTTTGTTTGGTGTAAATATTAATGGTTGTTTGCTCTATCGACGGTTGCTCTACCAGTAATTAATTTGTGTTTGGTGTAAATATTAATAGATAGAATAAATATGTGTACTTAATGGTTGTTTGCTCTACCGACGGCTGCTCTACCAGTAATTAATTTGTGTTTGGTGTAAATATTAATGGATATTATTGTGTTAAACAACTAAGTATGTACTTAAGTGGTTCTACTACAAATGAGTATATATATTTAATAATATCTGTTGATAGAAATAATGCCTAAAAACGTTATTAATATTTTTCGATCTCACTACGTTTTGATAATCACAAAATGTAAAAACGCTCAATGTAAAATTAAAACATAAACAAGTTATTAGTAGTAAAATTTCATTTCGAAAATTAAATCACTTAAAGGTATGAATAAATAATGCTTAATGCATTTTATGATCAAATGAATTTTTATTCAACCTCACATCTTTTATAAAATGTTACAAACATTTTTATAACTTTTACAAAATATTTTCTACATTTAAAAGAAATGTTTTATTCAAAATAAATATTTTGAATTCATATTTTGTACCTAAAAACGGCTAGAAATGTTCCAAAAAACACCTCCCCTGGAAAAGACAAAAAAGAGAGTGTCCTAGTCTGGGCGGTCCCCTTAATTATATGGGGGCCGACACATGAATTAAGGGGGCCGGCCAGACAAAAATGCTTCCCAGCTTGTATATAAATATTGGACTGTTCCCCACTCATTTTCTCACCTTTTGCACTCATTCTTTTCTGTCTAAAATTAGTCCACACATCTCCTATAATCCTTTGATCATTTAATCATAAGCTTTTGTTTCCAAGTGATTCAAACTTAATTCCTCAAGTGCAAAAGAAGAATATTTCCTATCATCAAGTCAAGAAGTATTAAAGTTTAGTTGATGGTGTTGTGAAGTTGTGTTATATTTTGTAAATCATTTGTGTATATTGTGAAGGTGTGTATTGTAGTTGTGTACGGTTTTCTCCGCCTAAAAGGAGTTTGTTGACATAGTGAAGAGAACTCTATAGTTTGGTGCTCGGGGAGTGGAGTAGGGTGAAGAGGTGCTTCGTTACCGAACCACTATAAATCCTTGTGTTGTGGTTTGATCTTTCTAACTCTTATCTCTTGTCTTTCATATCGTTCATTTACATATTTGTATTGTTCATATTGTGCACATATTGAGATCACATAAAGTCGAATCTAAGTTTTTATAAACAAACTATACATCAAATTAAAAAGCGGTAAACTATTCAACCCCCTTCTAGTTTTCCACAATATCAAAAATAACTTCCCACACAAAAATATAAATAAAAAATGTTATGTTAATCAAAAGCAATATTTAAATTATTTCATTGAATAACCACCGTCAGCTTAAATGTTACTACAACTTGCACCAACGACATCTTCCACAACTGTGTCTTTTTGAAATATCTTAACCAAATTTTTAGTTGTAATGTTAAGATAATAATTTTATGATTTATCACAAAACACAAATACGTTATGAAGTATTAAAGCAGATCCAACTTTAATAGCCTTGTCATAACCATCATCTAACAACACTTTGTAATGAATTGTACCAGACATTGTGCCTGAAGGATCTTTGAGTGTTACATTTATATCGCCAAGCACATTTTGTGTACAAGAAGTGATTATAGCAACAACTTTCTCAAGTTTTTCCTTCTTGAGGTAGCTCTTGATATCGCCAAAACACCCACCCCCGATCTCCCCATTGTCATTGATAAACTCAAGCGCCATAATCCACGACCTACGTTTAAAATCGTCAGCCTCGCTCACATCGTCAATTAATTTCCTGACATACTCTAGTGTGGGAGAATCATTAAAATTATTTAGTTTATGGATCCTATCCGTTTGAAAAATACCAGTAGGATCTAGAATTATCCTAGTTGCCTTTCCATCAACATACATTTCTTGAGTTTGTAACAAACTTGTGTTACTGCTGTTTGAAAGACAAAGAGGGACTGAAAGTTGGAGATCAGAGTCGTCTATATCGAGCAAATATTCCCATTCATGGTTTTTTGATGAATTCATTTGCAAGTGATTTGAAAAGTAAAACTTTGATAATACAATAAACAAGTATTTTTACAAAATTTACTAGATGATGATAATTTATAGATGACATGTCATTAAAGTATAGTGGGTGGTTTGAAGATGTAATTAATAAGTGTTTGTGTAAATATTAAATATTTGTTATTGTGCTCTACCTACCCTCGGATGCTCTACTTACGCATGCTCTATTGACATTTGCTCTAGGTTTTGGGCCTTGTTAGCTTATGGGGCTTCTAGGTTTTGGGACTTGTTAGGTTTTGTTAGGTTTTGTCTAGGTTTTAGACCCCGTATTATTTCTGACCTTTGTTAGGTTTTGGCCTTTGTTAGGTAAACTGTAACAATTAAAAACACTGAATAAAAACTTAATATTATGCAACAAAGTTTAAATGAAACAATCCTAAACACGTAGTTCATCCTAATCATGTAGTTAAGCTAAACTTAAAACCGAATAGAAACCTAATACATAAAAAAGTCATAAATTAATGAAGAGTATAGCTTGATGAGCCTCCTACAGTCAGGTCGCCATCACCCTTAGTTTAGACGAGTCCATCCTTTGATTCATCCAACACCACCTTACCTTTGCCATTACTCACATCCACAAAGTCATCCAACACCACCCTACCTTTTTCAGTTGCTACATCCTTAAAGTCATCCAACACCACTTTACCTTTGCTAGTGGACGCTGAAGTTTTTTTTCCAAACATGAGGTGATCTTAGGTAAGATGGAGATTGAGTTTCTTCTTGCTCCCATGCAATAAGCTCTTCCAACGACATAGTGCTTGAATCCTTCCTTGCCTTTTCGTAACTTTTATATTTAGAAGTAACCTCCTTATCAGACTCACAAACAACCTCCACGTTTTTAAAATACCAATGAAGTAGGATAACTTGAGATTATGGCCAACATAAACATCAAGATACCCATGAAAGTTAGCCAACTCAAACATTTTCTCACAGTCCCTATCATTTTCAACTAGAGGCAAACCCTTTTCAAGCTTACATTTGGGTTTACAATAAAACAACTTCCATATATCATCTTTTGTTTTATCCAACAAAAGGTCGGTCATTTCTTTATACGACATCCTTGTTGACCTTGGTAACCTCAAATCTAGAATTTTCCTACCTGGATAATCTAACGGACAGAAGAAGAAACAACTCCCAAAGAAAACTTCAATCACCATCTCATCACTCTTATATAACTCCCTGTGTAAAAATGAAAACAATTTAAAATTAGATAATTTTACTATAGTATTTAAAAAGATGATTTTTTAAAAGAAAACAAAATAAAGAAACATACACCCACTCATCAAAACTAGATCCTTTGTTTTTGAATATGTGTCTATAGATGACATTCTTTGTCTAAACCAAAAATCCCAATTAATACTAGGTTGATAAATGAATTTGAAAATGATAGATCCTTCAGCTTATTAAATACACATAAAGTGATAGAGCAGCCGTCGGTAGCGCAAAATTATATAGAGAAAGGGTATTATATGTGGTAGTTAAAGTTTTAGCAATACCGAGGGCTGCTCTACCGACAACATGCATCATTTTTGTTTCTTTTAAGGTTACATAAATATTTGGTTGTTAAACTACTTCATGCTTCATTTAAGGTGGCATTATATGTGGTAGTTAAAGTTTTAGCAATATATACTTATAAGATTGTAAAACTAAATTCTAAACAAAAAAACTACATGGAGTTCTACTAAGAAAAAATATAACGTACACTGATCTAGTTGGATACGTTAGGAAAAAGTTCAATATCAACCACATGTATGAAAAAGTTCAATAACAATCCTAAACACGTAGTTAATCCTAAACATGTAGTTAAGCTAAACTTAAAACATAATAAAAAAACCTAATACATAAAAAAGTCATAAATTAATGAAGATTATAGCTTGATGAGCTTCCTACAGTTGGGTCGCCATCACCCTTAGTTTAGACGAGTCCATCATTTGATTCATCCAACACCACCTTACCTTTGCCATTACCCACTTCCTCAAAGTCATCCAAAAGCACCTTACATAGTCATATATCCAACAAACACCTTATACCTTTTCAAGTAGAGAACGATGAATTTTTTTTTTCAAACATGAGATGAACATAGGTAAGATGGAATTGAGTTACTTCTTCTACTTGCTCCTTTTCTTCTTGCTCCCATGCAATAACTCTTAAGCCTTCAACGCATAAAGCTAAATGCTAACATCCTTCTTTGCCATTTCAATGACTTCAACAATACAATCAAAGTACCTCCCTCCTACGCAAGGAGTAACGAACAACACAAGGACAACACCAGAATTTTTAAAATAGTAATCAACTAGGAACACCTGAGGAATCTGGCCAATATATAAATCAAGAGTCTCATGCAAGTTAGCTAGCTGGAACATTTTATCCATGTCCCTATCATTTTCAACAAGAGTCAAACCTTATTCAAGACTACATTTGTGTTAACAATAAAACCACTTCCATATATCATTTTTTGTTTTATCCAACAAAAGGTCTTTCATTTCTTTATAAGACAACCTTTTTGACTTTGACAACCTCAAATCTAGAATATGCTCAACGGATACAAGAAGAAACAACCCCCAAAGAAAACTTTAAACATTAGCTCATCACTTCTATATGACGACCTGTGAAAAAATCAAAAGAAATTAAAATAGATAATTTTACTAATGTATTTTAAAAAGAAATCTTTAAAAGAGAACAAAATTATAGAAACTTACACAAACTCATCAAAAACTAGATAACTTGTTGTTGAATATGTGTCTATAGATGACATTGTTGTAAAACCAAAATTCAAAAAATAAATTTAGGTGTTTAAGGTTGATAAATGAATTTGAAAGTGATAGTTCCTTCAGCTTATTAAACAGTAACTAGTAGGAGTACGTATAAGTGCTTGGTAGAGCATATATAAAACTATCGTAGAGGACAGCCCTCCGGTAGAGCAGACAGTCGGAGAAGGCAAAAATTATGCAGATCAATGGTATTGAAAAGGGTCGATGTTATTATATAATTGTTTGGTTAATATTATATAGTGTAAAAAACTATGGGTCAGTATGCTCTAAAATAGCTAATAGCTAACCGACGGCAACTCTACCGAAGGCTGCACTAAATAAAACTACCGGACAAGATCTGAGCAATCATTTATTATTAGTATTCTTATAAGATAACAAAAATAAATTAGTAGTTAAAACTACTCTTGCTATCTTTAAGGTGCATTAAAAATGGTAGTTTAATTTTTGCAATATATATTTACAATATTGAAAAAACCAAATTACTAAACAAAAAAACAACATATAGAATTTTTGTTAAGAAGATGGGTTAGATAATAACTTCTATACATCAAAGTAACCTCCTCATCAGAGTCAACACAACACAAGTTTTTTAAAGAGTAATCAACTAGGAACACTTGAGGAATCTGGCCAATATACAAATCAAGAGTCCCATGCAAGTTAGCTAGCTGAAACATTTTATCCATGTCCCTATCATTTTTAACAAGAGTCAAACCTTCTTCAAGACTACATTTGTGTTTACAATAAAACCACTTCCATATATCATCTTTTGTTTTATCCAACAAAAGGTCGTTCATTTCTTTATACGACAACCTTTTTGACTTTGGTAACCTTAAATCTAGAATATGCTCACCGACATAATCTAATGGATAGAGGAAGAAACAACCCCAAAGAAAACTTCAAACCTTAGCTCATCACTTCTATATGACGACCTGTGAAAAAATCAAAAGAAATTAAAATAGATAATTTTACTAATGTATTTAAAAAGAGAGTTCTTTAAAAGAGAACAAAATTATATAAACTTACACAAACTCATCAAAAACTAGATCACTTGTCGTTAAATATGTGTCTATAGATGACATTGTTGTAAAACCAAAATTCAAAAAATAACTTTAGGTGTTTAAGGTTGATAAATGAATTTGAAAGTGATAGTTCCTTCAACTTATTAAACAGTACGAGGTAGAGCACGTATTAAGTGCTGGTAGAGCATATATTAAAACTTCGTAGAGCAGCCCTCAGTAGAGCAACAGTCGGTAGAGCAAAATTATGCAGAGCAAGGGTATTAAAATGGGTCAGTGTATTAAATAAGTGTTTGGTTTAAGTATTAATAGGTGTATTAATTATGGGTCAGTATGCTCTACCGACGGCTACTCTACCGAGGGCTGCTCTACCGACAGACTGCATCATTTATTTGTGTTTCTTTTAAGGTTACATAAATATTTGGTTATTAAACTACTTCTTGCTTCATTTAAGGTGGCATTATATATGGTAGTTAAAGTTTTTGTAATATATATTTACAAGATTGTAAAACCAAATTTTAAACAAAAAAACTACATAGAGAATTTTTGTTAAGATGAGTGGGTTAGATAATAAACTTAGTGTATATTTGGTTTGTGAAGACGTGGTTTATGGAGTTCTACTGAGAAAAAATATACGTACAATGATCTAGTTCGACACGCTAGGAAAAAGTTCAATATCAACCACATGTATGATATATCTTTTTCTTACCAAATGTCTTCAAATGTTGTACGCGTAGATGATGATAACGATCTTGAATTTTTTGGTCATGAAGTTTCTAATTCAAAATCTACTACACCTCACAAGCTATTTGTTCAAAAGGCAAAACTATATTCTTCAAATACTTTAGATTTCGACCTTAATCATCTGCCTCAAAATGATAATGTTACAACCCAACAAAATGATGTTTACAATAAATCTTTAAAAGTAGATGTTAAAAGCCAAAAAAAAGTTTATAAAAAAGTAAAGGTTAGTAATATTGATCAAATTGATGAAAACATGCATTTTAACTATAAAAAAATACATTTGCTTGTATGCCTGAACCACCCAATGCACCAATACAATCTATTAAAACCAGCATGAATGAAACTGACAATGGGAAATGCTCTATTATCTTGAAAGAGGGTGATGATTTCGATGACAAAGATCATTGCATGTATGTAATTGGCAAAAAATCTCTTGATGAAGGTTTTGAATTTAAGGCTAGAAAATTAGACACATTCAGGTACGACGTTATTTGTAAGAATGAGGAATGCAAATGGAAAATAATCTCATCTAAGGTTAAAAATGGTTCTTTTTGGGTATTAGGAAAGGTTAACGACATTCACATATGTTCAAGAACTCAACTAAAACCTAATCACAGAAATGCTACAAAAAATGTTAGGATATTTAATCGCACCCAAGTTAAAAGATTATAGTCGGATCTATAAGCCAAAGGATATTATAAATGATATTAACATGGAGTTCAATATTGATATTACCTAAAAAAAAGCATGGGGTGGCAGAAACAAAGTGTTGGAAATTAATTCGGGTTGCCTAATATAATCGTTTTCTCAGTCGCCATATTACTTTTATAATTTAAAAATGGCAAATGAAGGAACGGTAACGCATATTGAGACAGATGATGAAGGGCGGTTTAAAATGTGTTTCGTAGCCTTCGGTTTTGCAGTAAGCATTTACATGTTTTGTTATTATTATCAAATTAATTTTGTTATATCCATATGCGACCACTAATCAATTGTTTAAAACTTAGATTCATAGTTTCTTAACGCATATGCGACCACTTTTAATAACCGATGGAGCACATGTGAAAGGGACTTACAAAGGAACAAATATGGTTTTTGGTTGGAATGGATGGAAACAATAAAATTATACCTATTGCTACAGGTGTGTCTCAAGATGAGACTGAAAAGTTTTGGACATGGTTTTTGTTAAAGTTTAAGGAATGTATAGGTGAAATTCCAAATTTGGCAATCATAACGGATAGACATCCAACAATCATCCTTGTGTGCAATATGATTTTCCCGAATGCATTTCATGGGTATTGTTGTAGGCATTTGATGATGAATTGCAAACTGAAGAGTGACAAGCTGCAGTGTATAATTTGGAAGACATGCAAAGCATACAGACCTGAAGAATTTCAAAGAAGAATTTCAGACCTTCGGGGGTTAAGACCGGAAGCTTACCAAAAACTTGAAGATGCTGGATTTGAAACATGGTCAAGAGCAATGTGCCCAGCTAATCGCTACAATTACATGACGTCAAACCGTGCTGTCGACAAATAATTTAACAAGGCATGTTAGGAAAGCGCCAATAACGATGCTGATGGAGTGGTACAGAGCGCTTCTACAAAATTGGTATTGTGCTTGCCGCGAGAAATATCAAGGTATTATATTTTTATTTTTATTTATTTTTATAAAATTAGGTATATAAATATATTATTAACAAAAAATTTATCTCAAATTCATCAGTTCATACACTTAGTGACTGGGCTACTCATAAAGTGATGGACAGAATGTGAAAGAGCGCTAATTGGAAGGTGCACGTAATTCATCAGGGTAAAGTTTACCAAGTGGATGATCGTCGAAAAGTACACCGAGTAGATTTAACTACTCGTTCATGCACTTGTCGTAAATGACAACTTTCGGGTATACCCTGTGGTCATGTTATAATGGTTGGTAGAGTTATAGGATGCACTGATTGTACTGATATGATGCTGGGTTGGTTTAGAAAAAACAAAGCTTTACTCTACTTACCAAGAGTTTGTATATTCGGTGCGGGAACCTTGGTAGTATCCTGATGGCTTGCAAGTCGTTAAGCCACCAAATATGAATTTTCCCAAAGCAGGCAGACCAAAAAATACAGACCGTATAAAATCACAGGATGAGGAACCAATACAAGTAAGGTGTTCAAGGTGCGGTGTGCGTGGACACACAAGAGCGTCATGCCATGAACCAATTCTAAATTATCAAGTAAGTTATTCTTATTGTTTATAGGGTAATAATATGCTAATTTTTTCATAGCGCATATTCTTATTTTCTTTTTAAAGGAATCTACTTAATCAAGTTGGAAAAGATCTAGACAATCAAGGCCAGAATCCAACATTCATAATAATTTTGGTAGACGCTCACATCAGTATGAGGCAGCCTACAGTAACAATCATGGGAGGTCACATGAGTATACGCAAGCCTATAATAACATGAGTGGGAGGTCACAAGAGTATAAGCCAGCCTACACTAACATGATTTGGATGTCACACGAGTATGAGCCAGCCTTCACTAACAATCATGAGAGGTCACATGAGAATGAGCCAGTCTATAATAACCTGATTCAGAGGTCACAAGAGTATTCGCCAACCTACAATAACAATAATGGGAGGTCACAAGAGTGGGAGGCCTTTGGACAAACAATTCCGTTTGCAATGAATCAATTTAACGTTGGTCAAACCTCACAACAAACAGATTCTTCAATGCTGTTTACATGAAATACTATTAATTTGGCTGAGGCCTAATTGAATCTATTTTAGATTATTGAACCTACTGTCCTACTCTATTATGTAATGCTGCATCAAATTATTGAATCTATTCTACATAATAGTAGGCATTTAAGAAAAGATATTGAATGGTGCATCAAATTATTGTGCATAGAATGCATAGTAAACAATGTTTTACACAACAACTTGAAAATGAAAAACTAGATGCCATTGGGAAAGCACGAATGCTAATGATGTATGACACAACATATACCGATACCCACTGAAACATCTAAGCACTATACAGATTTCAAATAACTAATAAAATAACATAAAGTCTGGAAAGTGTAGCAAAAGAAAGACATACAACATTCAAGGACAGAATATATTATGCTGGAAATAAAAGCGAATCATTTTTTCACGATATGTAAGTGCAGCCTGTACCAGATTATCAACAGCCAATGGGAGATCGTATGCTAACCTGTATAGAGAATACGAATAAATCACTTAATAACACAATTGGGGTAAAATATGATATTGCCAATTTTAGTTTAAAATATATCTCATAGGATCACCTGTATAAGAACATGCACATAAATACACCGCAATCGCCAAAGACCCTACCTTATTTGGGAACATGATCAGCGTGCCTAAAGGAAATCTTATACTTTGCTGGATCAACATTTTTCTTTTCAAACACACCAGTCTCCTTTAGAACCACATGAATCTTCTCCTCTAAACACTGCCTCATCTTTAAATACCACGGACGGAATTCATTATCATGAGTTGCATTACTTTTTTTAGTGTCATAGAATGTAACAATTTTCGAACATATGTGAAACATTGCAAGAGACCAATGACGCCTTGGTTCATTTATTGGAATGAAGACCTACAAAAATATAAATTATGAGTGAATCTATAACTTGTATTAAGAAGTTTTGTTTTATTTAGTCTGGATAGAAAAATGTACCCACTCAACATTACTCCATCCTACTGGGTATATAGCATTGTTAGCATAAAACTTTGGCATAGACCCTTGAAGTAGAAGTGGCATAAAGTAACAGCTAACCATAAACCAATCCATATCGGATGGTCGGGTGTGCCACATGTACATGATCCAAAGATCAATGTGCTAGATGCAATAATTGGAAAAACAAGATAAATAATGTTTCGTAAAAAGAAAAAAATTTGTAAGATATTTAATCACTATATGAAAATTTGCTTACCTCGTCAACTAGCCATCCTTGGCGACTATCATCAAAACCACACAAACCATGCCAGAAACTACGATCAACAGAAATATCATTGCACTAATGGAATTTACAACGACCCACAACAGACGACTCAACCACTCCTCCAAATTATGACTCAAGAAAATTTTGTCATTCTATTGAACGGGCGTTTCAGATCCTATAAAAAAACAATATTTCAAAAATGAGTAAAATAAAATGGATATAAATTAAGTTTTTCACATAAACTAAATACCTCAATCCAAGGTTTGACAGACTTGCACTTTTCAATCATAAGTGGATTTAATACATTCTTTTGATTCGCTAATTGTTCCATGCTAGGAACATTCAAATTTTCAGACAATTCAGAATATGGAGACCTCATTACATCAACATACTTCCTCTTTTTTGGTACCTAACGCTCTATAGCTAATTTCATGTGAGCAGATGAGTTCATATGCCCTATGAATTTTCTTTGTTTTTCCTCTTCCGCCATCTTATTCAACCTAGCCTCCCTATTATGGTATAACCTTTGGATCTCAGACTCTATTTTCTGTTTACCCTCCTCTGCCATCTTTAAAATATCACCCTGTTACCTCTGATCTGCCAACCTTATGATTTGATCCTCTTGCTTAGAACTATATGTGTATTTGTAATGCTGTGACAAGTGTAAACATAAATTAGTACGTATTTATAAACTAATACAGAAACATAGAAATAACAATAGTAAATTTATTACCTCACAATCACCTTTGTCATCTTCATTTTCTGATAAGTTGCAAAATCCATTTAAGACAGCTAAATCGGAAGAAAAATCTCCATATATTGGTTGGCTAACGGGATTAGTAGGCATCAAAACATCCTTTTCAACGATCTTTGATGTGTTATCTCTGATATCCGGCTCATCCTCTGATGTGCTCTTTAAAAGATCTTTAATTTGTGGGCCAAATTTGTTCAAACTTTCTTTTTTTTCAACGCGATTTGTTTTAAGAGTAATCACCTGCAAAAGAAAGAATGTTTTGAAAAACTAAAAATATTAGTAAAACATGAATATGGGGTCATAAGCTATGAAAAAACAAAACCAACAGTTTTTGGTAAATAATAACCTGGATAATACTCTCCAATTTGAAGATGCGTCCTCTCAAACTCTTAACTTCTTTCGGTAGTTTCAACAAACTTTCACATAAGCCTTCCAAATCACGAACACGGTCAATTAGAGCAGCCTCTCGACCTTTCTTTCTACCACGTAAGCCATGATGAAATTCTCCCATGTCTTTCTGCTTTGCCGCACGTGCTGTTGATCTTTTATTAAGATATTCACCATACAACCCTCCGATGGAAACACGTGGGCTCCTCGATGCATACCACATAAAAAAATCATAGCTAGGTGTGTACCAGTTAGACTGAAACTCTGCTTTCGTTGGGGCTAGCTCTATTGGTGCCTAGTTCAAACAATTAAAAATAAATATTAAAAAAGATAAGGTATTAATAATTGGATTGCATGATTATAACAACAAATTATAAATCAAATTTACCTTGTGAAAAAGCTAGCCAAAATACTCCAACTTAAAAAATTCTGCTTTTCTCGTCCATGCCACTGCTCGGGGGATAAGTTCTGGCACTTTGGTCTACCAACGATCTGATTCACAAGAAGACTCTATAATCCATATCTAAATACTGTAAATCATTATTAAGAGTTAAAAATAGCTTAAGGGGAAAAAATTAATATGTAAACATATTTCATAAAACTGTTTGGGAAAAAAACACAAACCTTGAAAGCAAAAAGAAAACCAGACAACGAATAACTAGGAACATGATTAAGGTTTTTTCTCAATCCATCTAGATGCTCAAGCTTATGTTTTGAAGAAATATTTCTAATGGAATCGTTAAGTTGCCTCCAAATGTGCTCACCCCAAGGAAATGTGTTCCAAGCATCAAGATTGTCAACCATTCTCAAAAATACATCATCTACCACTGAAACCAACTCCCGACCCATGAAAATAACCTCTAAAGATAACAACAAACATAGTCGAATTGCATCTTCATCACTGACCTTGGAAAACTTCTCTTCATCATCAATTAAAGCTAAAACATCAATGATTTTAACATCATTCTCTATTTTCTCCGGAAATAACCGATTACGAAAGGGGATATCACCATTCATATATTCACAGAAACTAACCATACCAAATTTAAACGACAGTCAGCTCACTGGCCCAGAGATCATCCACGAGACAACCGAGAGAATAGTTCAAATCAAGAGCCATATCCAAGCCGCCCGTGATCGTCAAAAGAGCTATGCCGATGTAAGACGAAAACCTCTTGAGTTTCAAGTAGGAGATAAGGTCATGTTGAAAGTGTCTCCTTGGAAAGGAGTGATACGTTTTGGCAAACGGGGAAAGCTGAACCCTCGTTATATTGGACCTTTTAAGATCATTGCCAAAGTAGGAACCGTTGCCTATCGTCTAGAACTTCCAGAGAAGTTGAGTAGAGTTCATAGTACGTTTCACGTCTCGAAATTGAAGAAATGCATGGCTGATGAACCGCTTGCTATACCATTGGATGAGATCCAAGTTGACGACAAATTGAATTTCATTGAAGAACCTGTCGAGATTATGGACCGTGAGGTCAAGCGTCTGAAGCAGAGTCGTATTCCGATTGTCAAAGTACGCTGGAACTCCAAGAGAGGTCCTGAGTTCACCTGGGAGCGTGAAGACCAAATGCAAAAGAAATACCCGCACCTTTTCACCAACTCTGCACCCGCCGCAGAGGTTGCGTCCTAAGCTTTGAGGACAAAGCTTCTTTAACGGGGAAAGAATGTGACAACCCGAGAATTTCCGTTCAATAAAGTAGCCGTTTCCGTGTAGAAATTTGAATTTTTAAAAGTTTCGTTTAGCTTTACCGTTTAACCGGGAAGTTGTTTCGTTATTATCTGAGAATCGTCACCGGGAGCGAACCGGGACACCAATCGTTGTAGTATTTTGGCAATAGCCGCGTTTTTATGTTTTAAAGCAATATTTAAAATTTTGTAATTTTTCGTGATGCCGTTACTCGTTTCGTTATTTGCGTAATGTGCGTTTAAATCTATACATATGTATTTGCAAGCAAAAGGCTTTGGAAATTAATTCAATTTGAGCAAGTGTTCCCTAGAAAGTTGGAAGCCATTTGGTCCCCCCCTTGGTCTCTTATAACCGGCTATGTATGCATGTGCATACATAGGATTCAAATTTTAATAATATCTCTAGACAAGCTTGCAAGTTTTAAGGTTAAGGACATGTACACACTATCATTTGATTGGCGGATCATTTTGGTCCCCCTTTCTTGTCCTCCCTAGCCACGGCACACACTAAAGTGTGTGTGTGTGTGTAAATCTTGTATACAAGTTCATTTGTTTATCATTTCATTCTCATTCTTCACACACATACTAGTTTCATTTTCTCTTGCACTCTCTCTCTCTAAAACACACGAACCAACACAAACATACACAAATCCATACATTTTTTTTCATCTTTGATCATTTACATTTGAAGACAAGTTGAAGGTTTGATCATCTAAGATCATTCGGGTATAAAACAAACAACATTTGGGTTGTTCTTGATCTTTGTTCATCTCTAAAAATCACCTTTCTTTGTAAGTCTTCAAAACCTCAAATAACTTGTACTTTTCTACTCTTCTTGATGCATAAATGTTTGTTGTACAACTTATTTGTAAAAAGAATGATTTTGAAAATACATAAACCCTAAAAGGGTATACACATGGTTCGAAAATTATAAAAAGGAATACAAGGAAATCATAGTTTTGTGATCGTGGTTATTTTCATGTAATAATATTTGTACTTTTGAGCTTATTTTATTCGACTTATGTTATGAGCTTATTTGAGAGCTAGTTTGATTATTTTGGAACTTGTTCAATACATATATGTACACGTGTGATATAGAAAACATAAAGAAATATTTCTCAAGCTTATTTCTTGTACTTTAATATTTATATGCTTATCTCTAGCTTATTTTTGGAAGGGTAAAACATTAAGCTTATTTGACTTAACCAATAAGCTCAAATAAGGCTTAATGGGCCTAAAGCCCACGTCACCCATAACATCAACCCACGGCCCAAGCTTTTACATAAGCTTATGGGTTCGACTTATTTGTCTTGGCTTATCATGAGCTTGTAGTAGCTTATCGATGAACCTAGAACTTATTTGTTATCTTCTTAGTATATCGGACTTATAAAGTTCGTACTTTATTATTAAAGAGGCTTATTGGGCCTAAAAGCCCAATAAGGGTTGTTGTGACTCGTGGACTTGTTTTAAATGAAAAGCGATTGTTTTGAGTTGTAAAATGTAACTAGTGGTTCGAAATTGGTTTTTGATAAAGTCTACGACTTTGGAAAAGTGAGTAAACACGAACGGGTCATGCCGAATTTTTGTAAAAATATTATAGTTAGAAATTATTTAGAAAAACATAAATAATAAATGTTTTGATTAAATTACTTAACGATTTGGGAAACGTCAAATTATAAACAACAAGATTATTTATACGATAATAATAATATAATATTACATTTATATAATTAATATAATATTATATACGTACTTACTTACAACTTAAGGCTTTTTATGAAAACCGATCACTAATGTTTTTAATACACATATAAAGTTTACCAAAAATAAATAATAGACGTTCATACATCAACCACCTACGATTAACTTTCTGAGACTAAATAGAAACTCGTATTCTTCTAGGTCATACCCGTGTACCACTGTTCGTTCTGAGTGACCCTACTCTTGACGTGTACTCTTTACCTTATCATCAAGGTGAGTTCATAGCCCCACTCTTTTACTCGTTTTGACTAAATATTTTATAACTTGGGGTGAGAAACATTGCTTGTTTTTAAAACTGGACACAAGTACTTTACGTAAGATTTTCCCTGTTTACGTGTTGCCTAAGTAGCATTTAGACCACTATTGCCCGAACTATCATGAACTGTCAATCTCTTGACTGGAGGACCGATCGAGGGAGCGTGAATGAATAAATAGATCTATTGGGACTAATTATCCCTATCTGGGTGAGTGGCGCTCACTACCCACGGGGCACCCGATAAACGGATATATATCATGTCGTACGGGTTAGGTTGTCTTTGGTCGGATACCTAGAAGGGTAAACAAATACTTGTAGCAATGTACATGCTATCTTGCGTAATTAGCTTCAGTGTCATGAGCTTAGTGCAACGTAAATACTTTTTATGTAAAGTTGTATCTGTTATAACTGTCGCATACGTTTTGATATCTTGTGGTCTACTATAACAACATTTGAACTAAACCTATGAATTCACTCAACTTTATGTTGATGTTTTAAGCATGTTTTTCTTAGATGCTTAGCATGGATGTTGTTGCTTGACTTATGTGAAGTTTATTTGCCTGTACCGGTTTACCAGAGATTTATCTATGTCTTTAAATACCGTTGTTGAACTTATTTAAGCTTCCGCATTTTAACTTTGAATCTTTTAAATTTAATCGATGTAAAACTTATTATTATGATTATTTTAAAACTTTGCAACGGTGTGTATTTTTTAAAATGTACCCTTAGAGGTCGTTCTTTATGCTTTGTACTTGAGATGCTCAATAAAGTCACGCCTCCGGACACGTATTCCGTCCAGGCCCCGTCTGGGGGTGTGACAGCATTTGAGTCTTGAAATTCACATTTTTAATCATATATTTAAATCACATTTTCTCCCCTTATCAAAAATGAAAAATCTCTTGATATGTTGGATATCAACTGATTCAAATATTCATGGTTTCAGGGAAAAAATGTCCAATTATTAACAAATCGATTATTGAAACATTTTAATGCTCCCTCTCAAATTTTGAGGGTATATAAGACAGTGTTGAGTACAATAATTTGAAATTTTTTGAATTTACTAAGAAATTCTTGAAAAACTTCATACTCGATCACTCCTTATTATCACCATTAAGTCTACACTACATATATACATATTCACAAGTTTATAATATACAAAATGACCTTATAATGACGAATACAATATGACGATGTCATATTGTTCGTTGAAGTAGCCGGAGGTCAGTTCCGTAGTGTCTCCCGCCAATAAACTTTTCAAAGCTCCTCACCATCCTTCTTTCCTTCAGCTGCTTGTCAATAGCCTTGATCGTGATATGAGCTCTTTTCTTTTCTAATGAACTCCATCTTCTCTGTGGCAAGTACTCCATTCGGATATTCTTAGTGATGTCATCAAGCGAAGTTTGAAGCCTTGTTAATGTGCCATCACTGAACTTGTAGAGTTCGTCTGAGCGCATCAACTTGTTTCTCCCTTGGTTGTCAACATAAATGAATCCTTGAGGGTCTTGATATGGAGTGTATGGGTCCCTTTTCTTGATGCTAGGTCTGGTAATTTCTGGCTTGGTGACGTTGATCTTCTTCTGGTAACTTTTGACTCCCAGTTCAAGATCTTCGACTCTCTTTTGAATAACCATGCTTCTGGTGAACATTTATAGTGCTATAGCAAAGTCGAAAACATCATCGTCTGAGAGATTGGTGAGCCTATTTTGAACAACATGATCAGCATGTCCTCGATGTCATTGGTACAAAGTCTTGGGAAGTCGCCCTCCTTGAATGTGTAAAGTTTGTTATCAGCTCTTCGTACTTTAATCTCTCTCAAATACCCATACCCATGTTTTCGCATAACCTCGACCTGAGTCACTATCCAAATATGTTTAGTAGAATACACATCATGACTGGATTCCAAGCTTCGTGCATACGCATAGAAGGTCTTACGTTGTTTTATCCAATGAGAAATACCCCATAATTCATATTTATCATAGGTAACTTTAACATGACTCCATATGTTTGGAACCATGTCTTCAATGCCTTGACGATCATACTGAGCGGCCTTTGTATATGTTGTGGAAGTCGTATAGGTCAAGGTCGAAATTCCTCCTTGCAGATACTTGAGATCGTTGTTGAAGAAGTAGTCAACCGGTACCATTTGACGATTCCCATTCATGACTAAAGGGATGGTTTAGTAAGATCAAATGGATAATCACTACCTTCTGGGTTGTCCCAATCAAGTTTCTTTGACAGAGCTTTGTAACATTCTTCAAAGTCATATTCTAACTCAGCAAAATTGGTACGTGTGCCTTTGAGAAGTTTGAATGCTGACCCTAACAGGGTTCTTGAGTCAGATTGGTGATCTTCAGGTCGTTCATGATATACGTAGAGAAGTCTATAGGAGTGCTCATCAATTCATCAACGGTTTTTAACGGTTTATCAGCAGAAGATGCAAGGGTCATTAACCATCTTTGAGTTGGTCCTTGTTGTGGAGTCTTGCCAACATTCCAATCAGGATCAGTGGGTTCTTTAGGTTGTTTAGGTTTGGTGAACCAGACACTTTTAGATGCAACCTTTCTCTTGGGTTCTTCATCATCATTGCCCAAATTTTCTTCTTGATCTTATGGCATATCAAAATCTGCAACCTCAAACTCTAGTTCCTTTGCATGAACATACTTTCTAGAAGATTTTGATTGAGACTTGTTGCCTTTAGATGAGCCAAACTTTGATTTTTTAGTTTTTGGACCTTTTGTTGGTTCAACATCCTTGCTTTTCTTCCTCTTCTTCAACCCTCGGTCTGATCTAGCCGAAGGGTCTTTATCTTTATCTTTGTATTTTTGGCTTCTCTTCAACGAATACACTTTATCATAAGTGGATAAGAGACTCTTGTTGAGATCGTAAGACTTGATCAATCCATCATAGCATTCTCTGTGTTCAATAGCTGTCAGATATAATTGACTTTCATCTATTTTGTCAATAAGAATCTTTTTTAACTCGAATTCTGTAAGCGAAGCAGTAGCCTCATATGTTAAATGTGGTTGAGAAGACTCCTTGGCTAGAACCGCATGTTCAAGTGACTCAGTAACCATGCTTTTGATCACCGGAAGAGCAAAGTTAGACACTTCCTTTGGCAGAATCTGAGGAAGTTGAATCTTGACTTGCTCTGTGATCCTAGCAGTGATGGATGCAGAAAGGTAGCTCATGAATTCATCTCTGGTGTCTCCTAGCCTTGAGTCTAGATGTTCATCTACTAGAGCAGTCACTTGAGTGTTGAGAAGATCATCCTTTTTTAGTTCAGCAACTTCTTTTTCCAAAGTTGAGACTCCGTTGTTGAATTGGAAGACGGATGTGAAATTTAGAAGTGTAGATAGAGGATTTGTTGCTTCAGTTGTTGGTGGTGGTGTTGGTGTTGATTGTGGTGGTGGAGGAGTAAAGGATGGTAATGATTGTGGAATGACGATGGTGTATATAGGTGAAGATTCAGTGATAACCGAAACAAGTACTGTAAGGTGTGTGGGTGTTTGATTGCTTAGTATTTCATGATGGACATGAACATCCATTAGAGAAACAATTTCTGCATCTGTATGGGGAATATCTGAAAATTTTAAGAATTTGGATGCCAAGTCGGATGAATGGGAAGAGCTAGTAACTGGAACTTCAGTCTTCTTTGCAACAGTAGAAATTGTCACATGAGCATCTTCTATGACTTTATTAAGTGTGATCTCCAGATTTTCATTCCCTTGCTGGACGTTAATCATTTCAGCATCGGTACCCTTCTTTTAAATAAACCCTTCATCAACATTAACTGGTTTATTCAGCCTTACATCCACATCATCTTCGAACTGATTGGTGAAATAATCTATTCCTTTATCCTCATCACCTTCAGCGTTATATTCAATCTTTGATTCAACATTGGTTTCATCTTCATCGTCAGTATAGTTGGACGGGGTTTTAACAAACTCGTCATCCTTTTTTTCTTCATCATCTTCAGCCTCTTTTTCATTCTCCTCTTGTTTAGATTCGGAACCCCTTTCATTCTCATCAGTTTCATGCTCAGAATCCGACCCTTTTTCTTTGTCAGATTGGGTATTGTCATCACCATTGTCACTCTCTTGATCACTGCCTTCACTACTTGAGTCATGATCATTATTGCTGTCATCTTCATCCCTTCCCTAAGATTCAGCTTCACTCTTAGTTGATTCTTCTTCAGTCACATCGAGAACCCCTGGTTTAGCACCAGTTCCTTCATTTGTGACAGAAGGTTTGATCTTTGCAGGATTTGGAGCTATTTTGGTAACTATACCAGAACCACTTGGACGAGTCTTGTGAAAGTCCCTCAAACTCTTCTTGCGAACTTCTTCATACTGAGCTTCTTCAGTTAATGCCACTTCAAAGAGCAACTCAATTCCTTTACGTTTCTTAACTGTCATCTTTTCCTTCTTCTTAGACAATGACATCACAGGAATATTTCTAATGACAACACCTGCTGTTGGCGCATTAGTAGACTTCTTAGTAGGTCTCTTAACTCTCTTTGTCTTTCTTGTGGGTTCTTCAGGTGAAACTGGGACAGTAGTGAGTTTAGGAGAAGCAGGCTTCTTGAACTTTTGTGCATTCTTAAGAGGTGTAACTCCTGTAGCATAGCCAAGGTAAGTCTTGTAAGCTTTGGTTTCCCGCATCTCTGGACTTGTCATAGATTCAGGAAGTCAAGCTCCACAAATTTAAGATTCTTTATTTGCGGAGACGAATCTCAAAGTGTTTATCAGATAGTCATCCCTGGAGGTATGCATGCCTATCTTGTTTCTCCTGGAGACTGTCTTGTCTTTGGTAAGGAAGTAGTGAATGAAAACTTTGGTGAATCGAGGGTAGTACATCTTCTCTTGCTTTTTGTGACCTCTGTTGTCAATCTGGTAAGTGAAATCTTCCTAAAGTAGTTCAACATAGTTCACATTCTTCTTATAGTACATACCTCAAAGGATTTGAGCTCTAGAAAGATGAAGATTGTCAAGACCGGTTGTCTTTCCAGATAGACTTCTGTTGATGATAGTAGCAAAAGTTCTCCAAGGTTGATGCATCTGATTAACAACAACATCGATGATTGACTTGATTTCCCTAGTATGACCAAGTTCTTTGAAGAAAGACACAATAACTTCATCAGTGGGAGGTTCATCAAAGTTTTGACCATGAACTCTAGGGCAGATCTGAAAGATGTCTTTGAAGATTTCAAAATTGAGGTCGAATTTCTTCTTTTTATCCATTCTGAACATGTCGTAAATATCACACTTGCGGATAGAATCCCAGAATTGGTGCATGTAAACTTCTGGAACATCTGCAGTGGTGAGAAATGCAGAATAGCAGGAGTGAGAGCAAGAACATCCAGGACAACTTGAAATGTAGGTTCTCTCTGTTTCTTTCTAGGATTGAGTCTTTCGTTGCATTTTCCAATCTCAAGCCTTTTCTCCTTGGGGACAAGTTCAAGATCAAGTTTGGTTTGTTGAGCAGTAATGGAAGGCATGATTCTGCTAAGATTTGTCACATACAGTTCATATACAAACAAATAAATATTTCACTGAAGGACAATCTAGATCATGAAGAATGATTATAGATGCAAGATTGATTTTCACTAGAAATTAGGCATACACATACTAGGCAAAGAATTGACCCACATGACAATTAACATGAAACCGGGAGACACATATTATCATATAACACACTAACTATAGGCAATCTATAGAAAGCAAGGCAATCATAAAAGATTTCTAAGGAAAAGTTAATCCTAAATCACTCACTAAGTGGCAATTAAATAGGAAAGATTATTCTTAGAATTGATTACAAGCTTTGATTGCCAAGATATAAGAAAAGTGAAATGAACTCCTAGTTGAAAAAACATGTATAATTCGCCTTATGTACTTGTATAATTCGCCTAACTTAAGGTGTATAACTCGCCTAACTTGTGGCATATAACTCGCCTAACTATACAGGTGTATAATTCGCCTAGTGAAAATTGATACAAACATTTTACATAATTTCACGGATAAATATTCATCAAAATATGATCATATAGCAACTAGGAAACACAAGGAACCATTTATAACATGAATTAACCATAAAATTCTTGACTTTTGACTTGTTCGACTCGAAACTACATGAACAACCCTAAGAATCAAAAAATTTGTTGTTAGGACATGCTTAAGCTCAAGCAAACACACACAAACACTTACTAAATCATTCTTAAACACAAACCCACTAACTTTAACAAGTTCTTGACCATTTCCTATTTGTTCGAAATTAAGAATCATCAAAAACACATACATATGTTAACCTCATTTAAAACTGTTATAGGTACATGTTTTAGACCCCTATAGGACCAAAACCCCTCAATCAATTTGAGGTTTCATCCACTTTACAAGGTGATGAAATTTCAATCAATTTTTTAGGGTTTTCGAGTGTATTACCATGATTGAGTCTGATTAAAAGGTGTTTAAGCATTAATACAATTATACCTTAGTGATTAAACGCAGGTTGAATGAGCTCTTGGAGGTCTTAAAAAAATCAACAATGGAGGTTTTGAGTTTTGTGTGTGAGACAGTGAAAGAATAGAACCGGTGGGGGGGGGGTGTTTATGTTTAAAATATTTTAGGTTTTGGCATAAATGCCCCCTAAGGTTTAATAAGAGTTCTAATTTCCTAATAAACTTATCCTAAGGCTTTGAAATAGTTTCCTAATTGGCAACACGAGTCCCTAAAGTTTAGTTATCAAGAATGAGTCTCACATATTGCCTTAACCCCCTAAAGGATTAATTCTCCTTTTGTTTAAAACCGTTTCCTTTTATCACAAACTGATTTTATGAAGAACATATTTGACATTTTTCCCCCTCAAACAATGACCCGTTTTCTATTTAAAGAGCTATAGTCGTTGTTTGAGTGGTCAAATGTCTTTGAAAATGATTTTTCTGATGAATTTCTAAGATTAATGTTTTATTTCCAAAAAACAACACCTTAGAAAATAAGATTTCTCTTATTTTAACAAAGAAATGCACTGACACGTACATTAATTTGTATAAAGGAAGAACGGGTTGTGTTGCAAAGTAAACACAAGCCTTTTTATGGTCATAAAGTAGACCATGCCCGAGAATAAATTCCCGTTGAGAGGTCAAGTTTTCTTTTTGAAAAAACTTGCCTTGAAGATGATGACCGGGTTGCTATCGGAAATAATAGCAAGTCATTTTGGCATGTTTAAAAGCTTTTGAGCTTCTGCTCAAACTTCATTTACAATCTCGTATCATTATTAAATGACATTTCTAAGGCCGCAAATGTTAGCGATTTCAGAAGCCATGCCATAGATACATATTTTTATATTTTTCTGATTTTTTTAATTTTTTATTTTCTGTTTGAAAATTTTATATAAAAGAAAATTATTTTTGTGTTTTTATGATTTCTTATGTACATATGATACAGGATATACCTTGAGTAACCACCTTTACTCGTCCTCTTCCTCTGTTAGACGTTTTAGCGTTTCCAAAGACATGATTCTCATACCTAGTTTCTTGATCAAGAAATTGAATCTTTCTCTTGGAAAGGGTTTTGTAAAGATGTCTGTGACAACCCGAGAATTTCCGTTCAATAAGTTAGCCGTTTCCGTGTAGTAATTTAAATTTTTAAAAGTTTCGTTAAGATTTTCCGTTTAACCGGAAAGTTGTTTCGTTATTATCTGAGAATCATCACCGGGAGCGAACCGAGACACCAAACGTTGTAGTATTTTGGCAATAGCCGCGTTTTTATGTTTTAAAGTAATATTTAAAATTTTATAATTTTCTGTGTTACCGTTACTCGTTTCGTTATTTACGTGATCCGTGAAATTTAACTACACTTTGTTGTGCATGCATGCTTGGAAATTAATTCATCAACTAGCACTATGATCCTAGAATGTGGGAAATTATTTTTGGTCCCCCCCCTTTGCTTTGATTCCAACCGGTTACACATACATATACATGCATAGGATCCAAATTTTTGAAATGAGATGCCTAGACAAACTTCCATCAATTAGGGAACAACCTTGTACCATGTAAGCTTGTGATTTGAGGATCATTTTGGTCCCCTTTGGCTCTCTTGTCCCACCGCCAATACCACACACACACTAACACCTTGTGTGTGATTTTTGCTAGTTATATTCATGTGTACAAGTTCATTTCTTAATCATTTCTCACCAAAGAAAACACCACCTACTCTTTCTTTACTTTTCCCTCTCTTGCCGAAACTACCAAAACACACACAAATCCATTTGTTTTTAATCTTTGATCATCCATTTGAAGATATATTGTTCGTGTTGATTGTTATTCATCAGGGTATTTTATAAACAACGTTTGGGTTGTTCTTAGTTTTATTCACCTTTCGTTCGTGTTTTCTTTGTAAGTCATTTTACTTGTTCATAAATAAGTTGTAACTTTGGCATTCAGTTATGAGCATTCCCGGAACAAGGTGTACAAAGCGGTTCGTTGTAAAAATCATTATATAGTTTTCTATAATAACTACAAGTCTCTAAGTTTAATCTTTTGTTTATAAATGGAAGAAATAAAAATTAGTATGTACTTTTGCATTTAAGTTTTCATGGTGACTATGTTGATATATATTGCTATTATTACGGCTATATCGTCTATTTAAGATTTATCGTATATTAAGTTTAAGTATTGTTGGCGAAGAGATTAAGTTAGATGTTGGATTTGTTGTAAGCGTAAGTTGAATGTCGAAGAGGTTTAGGTTTAGAACGGATTTGTTGCGATATTTGAGGTGTTGTCGAAAATAGATCGGATATACTTTTGAGTCAATAAAAGATGTACTTTGTAAAATGGATATTTTGCACGAGTCGAGTTGATAAAAAATAGAATAGTCGATGATTTATAGGATAGGTCATGCGAAATTTAGAAACTTTATAAAAGCATCGAAAAATATACTTTATTATCAAACTTATAAGAATAATGTAGAAAAGTTAAGTGTCGAGTTTAGGTCAACATTTTTAGTTATTGAGTCAACGTTGATGTGTCGGGACACTAAAAGACGAAATGTACTAAAAGACGAAATACACTAAAAGACAAAATTCACTAAAAGACGAAATACACTAAAAGACAAAATACACTAAAAGACAAAATATACTAAAAGACGAAATGTACTAAAAGACGAAATACACTAAAAGATGAAATACACTAAAAGACAAAATACACTAAAAGACGAAATATTTTCTAAGATGTTTTGAAGTGTCGAGACTTGTCAAAACTTATAACTTTCGAAAGTACGTTTTAAAAGGGATACGCCAGTGTGCTAATATGCTTCGGGATGATCAGTTCTTACGTTATGCATTATTCGTTTTTACCATCATCTTAAACGACGACTATATGATAGGAGTCATAGAACCGTTGTGATTCATTTTCACTTGATCCACTACCCTGTTTTATTGTAAGTTCATAGCCCACTTCTTTTACTCGTTTTGACTAAATGTTTTATAACTTGGGGTGGAGTAAATGTTTTATAACTTGGGGTGAGAAACATTGCTTGTTTTTAAAACTGGACACAAGTACTTTACGTGAGATTTTCCCTGTTTACGTGTTGCCTAAGTAGCTGTTAGACCACTACTGCCCGAACTATCATGAACTGTCAATCTCTTGACTGGAGGACCGGTCGAGGGAGCGCGAATGAATAAATAGATCTATTGGGACTAATTATCCCTATCCGGGTGAGTAGCGCTCACTACCCACGGGGCGCCCGATAAACGGATATATGTCATGTCGTACTGGTTAGGTTGTCTTTGGTCGGACACCTGGAAGGGCACACAAATACTTATAGCAATGTACATGCTAACATGCGTAATTAGCTTCAGTGTCATGAGCTTAGTGCAACGTAAATACTTTTTATGTGAAGTTGTATCTGTTATAACTGTCGCATACGTGTTGATATCTTGTGGTCCACTATAATAACGTTTGAACTAAACCTATGAATTCACTCAACTTTATGTTGACGTTTTAAGCATGTTTTTCTCAGGTGCTTAGCATGGATGCTGTTGATTGACTTATGTGAAGTCTATTTGCCTGTACCGGTTTACCAGAGATTTATCTATGTCTTTAAATACCGTTGTTGAAC
This sequence comes from Tanacetum coccineum, assembly GCA_026074375.1. Classification (NCBI taxonomy): domain Eukaryota; kingdom Viridiplantae; phylum Streptophyta; class Magnoliopsida; order Asterales; family Asteraceae; genus Tanacetum; species Tanacetum coccineum. The sequence goes on from BQNB010000987.1 coordinate 138,046, forward strand.
TTATTTCAGCTTTCGCATTTTAACTTTGAATCTTTTAAATTTAATCGATGTAAAACTTATTATTATTATTTTAAAACTTTGCAACGGTGTTTATTTTCAAAACGTACCCTTAGAGGTCGTTCTTTATGCTTTGTACTTGAGATGCTCAATAAAGTCACACCTCCGGACACGTATTTCGTCCAGGCCCTGTCTGGGGGTGTGACAATGTCAACCAGTTGATATTCCGTCCGAACAAAGTAGAGTTCCACTATTCCATTCTCCACTTGCTCCTTTATAAAATGGTAGCGTACATCGACGTGCTTTGCTCTTGAGTGTTGAACGTTGTTGCAGCATAAAGCAATCGCACTTTTGTTTTCGCAGTACAGAGGAATCTTATTGAATAGAAAGCCATCATCTGTTAGCTGTGAATGTGTCCATAGGATTTGAGCACAACACCCAGACAAGGCAATATATTCAGCCTGTGTACTCGATATCGCAGTGCTCTTTTGCTTCTTGGAAGACCAGCTAACAAGTTTATCACCTAAGAATTGAGCGCTTCCTGATGTACTGCGTCTAGTGTCATGACACCCCGCGTGATCTGCGTCTGCATATGCTGTTAGAGACATACCGATATCCTTCGAGTACCAGAGACCCATGTTAATGGTTCTCTTTAGGTATCAAAAGATCCGTTTAACCGCATTTAAGTGCTTTTCGGTAGGCTTTGCCTGATACCGGGCACATAAGCAGACAACATAAATAAGTAGGGGTGTTAACGAGTCAAGCTTTTAACGAGCTACTTGAGCTCGAGCTCGTTTATCTTGAGTCGAGCTTGAAAATTATCGAGCTCGAGTCGAGTTCAAACAAAAAATCATGTTCGATTAGTTTCACGAGTCGAGCTTTTAAATCTAATACTTAGCTCGGCTTGTTTTCGAAAGCTCGTTTAGTTATTCGAGTCAAACGAGCTAAACGAGCTAGTCGAGTCGAACGAGCTAATCGAGCCAAACAACTAGTTTTTAAAATATTATTTTAGATGTTTCTATAAGTGTTCATAAAATAATTTAAACTTAATAGTATAACTAAAAATATGTCATGCATCATTAGTAATAAAGTAGACACTTCAAGTTTATATTCATTATTTACTTGGTCTTTTACTTTTATAGCCTTCCATCCTTTCTTCATTTATGTCTCTCTTTCAATGTGGGATGCATTTTTTTCCATTTACATATCAAACATGTAAACACACTACAAGTAAGAATATTATCAATGAATAATCACTATACTTCTAAGATTTATTAAATTATGTATTTAAAAAATTACTATTTTATTTATATATATAAATTAAGTATATGTATGTTTAGTTACAATTTGTTAATATTTGTTTATATTACCTGATTGTAGTTTTACGTACCTATAAAATAATATAATTCCGAGAGTAATTAAGAAAGATACCAAGTTACCCTTGATAAAATTCACTCTCAAAAAAAAAAAGATTTAAGTATTAAACAACCCAAAATATATTTACAATCTTAGTTTGACTCAACGGTAATCGATAGTAAAGAACGTGTAGTGTCACAAGTAGCGCTCCACTTAAAGCTTTTAAAGGCTTTTTTATTTGATGACAACTAAACTGACTCCCCAACACCTCTAGAAATTGGTGGGGGTGGTAGGAGAGAATTCCTCAATTCAAGGCCAAGTGTGTGTGGATGGCGTAGTATAATTTGTTCAATACATTGCCCCAATTGTCTTAATTAATTTTGGAACTCCTTGACCTTCAAGGGATCTTTAAAGAGACAGATAATATAGCTAGGAGGTGTATCTGATCGGACTTTGAGAGTTGGCATATTATAATCCTGCATTAGTTTAACTTTGGGAGCACAACATGGTTCCAGCCGTCAGGCTAAAATCCACAAATGATCAAATATGATTGAAATCCACAATAACTTAGTTTACAAGATTGCTTCAATCATTCATAAGTTATTTAGATTCATGGACAACCAAAACGTATAAAAAAACATAAAAAATATTCGGTTAATTAGAACCCCCAAATAGATTTTGTACAACCACAAGAACAAAATCATCATCTAAATACCATGACAGAGCCAAACAAAAAACATTCAAAATAAAAGAACTCACAATGAAGTTCAAAAGTTTAAAATTAACCGATGAAAACAAAAAATGTTTGTGTTACTATATTCTTTCTAACACTCATGCATATAAAAAAGTAAAATACGTATACTAAGGATTTATAATTGATATAAGAATATGCATGTTTTAAATAATAGCTCTTATGTTTGTTACGTTATCTTTCTTTTTTCATTAGATTTTTTTGTAAATCTTAATAACTTGTTTAATTACATTAGGTATTAACTTATGATTGTAAGATTAAGTGTTTTAACATTGTTAATTAGTTTAGTTGGTAAATTTGTAAGCGTAAATTTGTCATAAAGAACGTATATTATACCTTTGATTAAGAGTTATAAGTTATAAACGCAAATTTAACTATCCCACATTGAAAAAGATAAGTAAGTGGAGAGATATGAGTCCCTATAAAACAAAGATCCATTTCCATTTTCATAGATTACATCTAACTCATAAGTTTAAAAAATTTAAGTACGAATATTGTACTCTCTTGCATTTTTAATGCAAATTAGTGTTTATCATAAGTTAAAAAAATTAGTTTGAGCTTTAGAACTATTTTTGCAATCGCAAACGAGCTTTTTTGAGCTCGAGTTAATAAATAAGCCGATTAGTATAAAAGTTAAAAAAAATTAAACGAGCTTCGAGCTCGAACAATATAAAAATATTCGAGTTCGAGCTCGAGCTAACTTATAAAAGTTTATTCGAGCTCAAGCCGAGTAGTTATTAAACGAGCCTAGCTCGTTTAGGCTGAAACTCGACTCGACTCGGATCATTAACACCTCTATAAATAAGGTCGGGTCTACTGGATGTCAGATACATGAGGGTTCCAATCATGCCACGGTAAAGTGTAGCATCAACTGGTTTCCCCTATAGATCTTTATCCAGTTTACTTTTTTCTACCATAGGTGTGTCTACAGAATCACTAGTCAGCATACCATATTTTTTAATTATTTCAGAAGCATATTTTGACTGGTTTAGAAAGATGCCTCTATGACTTTAAGAAATTTGTAATCCTAAAAAGAATGGCATCTGCCCCATCATCGACATTTTGAACTTAGTGGCCATCAGTTTAGCAAACTCATTACACATAGCAGTATTAGTGGATACAAATATTATATTGTCAACATAAATTTGTACCAATAATAAGTCATTCCCTGCTTTCCGTGTGAAGAGCGTCAGATCCACTGCACCTTTGGAGAAATGTTGTGAAATGAGGAAACTTGACAGCATGTCGTACCATGCACGTGGTGCTTGTTTGAGACCGTAGAGAGCCTTTTTAAGCTTGTACACATGCGATGGGTTATCCTGATCAACAAATCCTTCTGGTTAAGAAACGTAGACCTCTTCTTTATGCTCGCCATTTAAGAATGCCGTTTTGACGTCCATTTAGAAAATCATCATATTCTTGTTGGCTACATTAGCTACAAAGATACAGATGACCTCTATTCTTGTAACTGGTGCAAATGATTCCTCAAAATTGATACCCTCCTCTTGCCTGAATCCCTGAGCAACTAGTCTTGCCTTATTCTTTAGTACCCTGCCAAATTCGTCTGTCTTGACCTTATAAATCCATTTGAGTTTTATCAACATGACTTTATCTGGACACGACACCAATTCCCAAACTTGTAGCCTTTAAAATTCATGAATTTCTTCTTGCATTGCATCGATCCATGATGGTTTGGTCATTGCTTGTTTGAAGTTCTTTGGTTCCACTGAAGTTAGGAAGACATCAAAATAACACCACATGGCATCAATCTGTAGTTGCTTTCTGGTGGAGACATATCAAGAAGGATCTTCGATTACATTTGCTAAAGGATGATCCTTAGTCTATCTACTAAGTGATTCGAATGGAGTGTGGATTGGTCTCATATTAGATGATGATCCTTGAGAAGTCGAGTCTTCATGAAGAGATTCGTGAAATGGATCATCATGAAAATGTGGTGTTTTTGGTGATTCTTCAAGACCTTGAGAAAGAATTGGAGAATTTTCTTGAACTTGTGTTGATGGGATACTTTTTGATGGGGCATCTTGGTCAATTGACATAGACACAGGTGAATCGGCTAAATCAACAGCTCTTGGTGCAGCAGCGACGGGAACTGGAGAGACAACAATTGTTAGAGGATTAAAGTATTCATCAAACATAGATTGGAACAAACGATCCCAATCATCTTTTGGCGGTGGAATACAAGGTTGTTGAGGAATGGTGTTTGGAACGAGTCCTGAACTGGATGTTGCAGGAGTCATTGATTGAAGCCCGGGTCATGAACCGAGTTGTTCAGAAGCCATTGCCGTTAGCTCATCAAAATCGACATGGATGGTTTCAATGATTTTTAGGTACGTCGGTTGTAGATACGGTAAGCTTTATGCTTGGGTGCATATCTAATGAAAATACATATATCAGCTTTAGCTTGAAATTTGCCCAAATTCTCACTATCATTGTTTGGATAGCAAAGTGCACCAAAGACATGAAGGTAAGATAGATCGGGTTTTCTGTCATGTAAGAGCTCATAAGGAGTTTTTCCATGGCGACGCCGTATAATGGATCGGTTTTGGGTGTAACATGCGGTAGCGACTGCCTCGGCCCATAGAAATAAAGGAGCTTTTGCGTAGATTAACATTGTTCGAGCGGCTTCAACAAGAGTACGATTTCGCCTTTCAACGACACCATTTTGTTGTGGAGATCGCGCAACCGATGTTTCATGAGAGATACCAACACTCTCATAATAGCTACGCAGAGTTTGATTGACAAACTCAGTTCCATTATCTGTACGAATGTTCCTGACAGGCGTATTCAATCTAACTTGTATCATCTTCAGAAACTTGATTATGAAATCAGGAGCTTCATCCTTTGATGCTAGAAACTTCACCCATGTGAACCGAGAGTAATCATCCACAATGACGAGGATGTACTTTTTCCCATTTATACTTGCAACACGCATAGGCCCACAAAGATCCATGTGCAAAAGATATAGTTTTTCTTGATTGGTGTCTTCAGATTTAGGTTTATGTGATTGTTTCTTGCTTTTTCCCATAGCACATGCCGAACACAGATGATCTTTTTCAAATTTCAATTTGGGAAGACCTCGTACGAGACCATTTTTAGCCAAATGATTAATAGCACCAAAGTTCAAATGTGACAATCGTTGGTGCCATAACCACGATTTGGTCTTGGAGGCTTTGGACAAGAGACAAATTGGAGTAGACGTCATCATATCCCCAATTAACAATGTATAAAGGTTGGTTTCCCGAGATCCTGAGAGTAAATCAACACCTTTCAGATTATGAACAAAGCACGTGTGTTTTTAAAAAGCTACTTCAAGATCTCAGTCGCAGAATTGACCAACGGAGAATAGATTGTGTTCTAGTCCTTCCACACAATAAACCCTTGAAATTGTAATATTACCTATCTGATAGTCACCATACCCTATAATCTTTGCAATTTGGTCGTTACCAAACTTGATAGTACCGAGAAACTTGTGAACGAAATTAGTAAGCTGAGAGCGATCTCCAGTCATGTGCTTAGAGCATCCGGAGTCCAAATACCACAAGACAATTTGGACAACCTGAGATCGACAGAAGAAGAAGAAGACGGAGCAACTAAAGTATTAGATCCCCGAGATGTACCGGGTTCCGTTTTGTTAGAAATCATAGATTTTTTAATCTTTGGTTTGCTATTAGAACCATTAGTCTTAGGCACCTTAGGTCTCCTAGTATAAACCTTAGTTACTATAGATTCTTGTGCAACTACTTTTAGAGGAATGGGTTCCCTAAGAGGCACTTTATTAGTGGCAGTAATCCTAGTTAAAGGGCACGTATTTCCAACTAAAATGAAAGTCCTTCCTGTGGGTCTCCAGTTATATCCAATTTTAGTAAAAACTTTTCCTGTAGGTTTTCATTCTTCTTTCTTTTTAGCTTTCTTAATAGACTTAGATTTGGAACTCGCATTCATATCAGAAACAAATTCAAGAAAGCACAATTCATGTCTAGCATCAAACATAGAACTATTACATTTAACACATATTAGCTCAAAATTTGTATTTAATTTGGAATGTTGCACATTTGCAATTCCAGATGGTTCAACAACACAATTTAGTTTATTCAGTTAGGACTTAACTATCCTAGAGTGGGCTCCTACTTTATTCTTCTTCTAGGTACTACTGGAAATCTGCAGGATCCTATCATTCTTTGTATTGTTTATAGACATTGACCTACTAGATTTAGTAGACCGGCTTACTCCTGTAGAAGTTGACACAAAATTGTTAGTGGTCTGTTTGGTCTTTGTTTGGGAAGAGCCTAACTATTTTTGGGATGTACTTGATGATATGATGGGTTCGGCAAACCTAACTGTTTTCTTTTTATTGATAGGCGTGACAACAACTAATTTCTTACTAGTTTGTGAATATCAGGGCAAGTCTCTTTAACATATCCTAGCAACTCTTGAATCAACTTAACATACTTACAGGCAGAGTAAGATGCACTATCTAAAGGGTTTAGTGATTTGGATTGTTCAACTATCTCCCTAAGTATAGCAGCTTGTTCTATAGTGTACTTAAGGTAGTATATGTGAGTTTTCCTATTATTCTTATCCTTAGGAGTCAAAGTTACTGAGTAAAGCTTATACATTCCTGAAGCAATAGTGGTAGCATTTGACGCTTAGGCGGCATTGTCAACTATGTCTTTTCCTTTGAATTTCCTAAGATCATTTTTTAATGTTGTTATGACAAAAACCTTTTCCTGAAGTTGAGCATTTAAATCAGTAATTTCAACAGACTTTTGATTTAACTGATTAACCAAAGATTCAGCATGTTCTTTAGAACGAACACGTAATAGTTTAATTGAATCATAGAGTTGTTTATAAGTCTGTTTCAAATGCTCATTTTCAGCAATTAGTTTTGCCTCCCTATGTTTCAGTTCTATGTTTATGGTCTCAATCTCATTTATGTTATTTTTCACACTATTTGTGGTGGAAGTTTTATTCAAACGTTTA
>BQNB010000988.1:0-28737 GCA_026074375.1 Tanacetum coccineum
TGTTTTGGGCTTTAGGATCCGGGTATGGGGTTATTGGGCCCATTTAGGTTTTTAAGGCCCAATAAGGGGTGAGGGGCTATTTTTGGATTTTATGAGAGTTGAAGGACCAAGGTGAAACATTTTGAGGATTTGTCCTTTTGTGTTTGACTTAGTTTGACTATCTTTGACTTTTCTTGGCTGATTTTGACTGAGGCTTGACTTTTCTGGCTTCGGCTTTATATCTTTGGCTTCTTTTTGTACTCTTCTGATTCCCGTGTCCGTGCTTGCCCGTTTTTGACTGTTTTCTTGTGATTTTTGACTTATCCATACCTGCACATACAAAATACAAATACAAGCATATTTTTGCCATTTTTGGTCTATTTTGGGTTTATTTGGGTTATTTTAAGCATAAATGGATATGTGTATTCTACACTTATCAATCCTCATACCCAAGCCCAAACTTATCATTAGCACTCATTTGGGTATTAAGCAGTTTACTAAGATTTTTAGAAGAGTTATGTCATTTTTCTACTTTAGCTTTTAAATCTTCTTTTTCTTTTTGAGCTTCTGCCAACAATTTCTTATGGTATGTTAGTACATCAGTTTTATCATCTAGATCTATCTTCATAAATTTTATCTTTTGTTCATACCACAGTTGTCCTTGTTGATGAGCAACTAATTGTGCTTCAACTTTCTTTAGACCTTGAGTATATGCCTTTATTTCTATGCTTGCATCAATAAGTTGTTCTCTCTAAGCATCATACAGCTTTTTAAGGTTAGCATAAGACTCTTTACACTTATTTGAACATGAAGTTACCTCTGTGTCTGATTCTGAGCTGTTGCAAGCCATCAAAGCATAATCTTCATCTTCTTCTGAATGATTTGTCCAATCTACACCTTCTCCATCAATTGTCACTGATACTCCGCCTTTCGCAAGGCTGAAAGTACGATTCGATTGTAGTATAGGATACGTAATTATTCCGAGAGATTAAAAACTTGATTTCCTTTGATTCTACACTCTCTAGAAAATGCCCTGTATTGTTGGCAATTGTTAGGTTTAAACTTTGGTTTTATCATAGCCAACTTAGTTACTTTTGCATCAATATTGTAGCTTTCTACCAGTCTTTTTGATTAAAACTTTTCATCTCATAAGATCATGGCTACTTTTCCACTTTAAATCCATTTTCTTTCTCAGGTTCCATATTCATCAATCGTTTCCTGTCCTCATGAATCGTTGAGGGCAACTTGACTTGATTAGCAAGTAATGTGTTGTTGATGTTTGGTCTTACTATGAGTTTTGACCAGAAGGTTGGGAACACTATAAGCTGGTACTAACTTCATTTGTACTGCTGGTGTTCTCAGATAAAATGCTACATTTTTGAGTGACTAGAGGGATGAGGCAATAGAGCCTTTTAATCACTCTCAAAAGTCTCTTAGATTATTGTTCAAATCATCAAAGCTAAGACTCGTCCACTCCTGGTTTGGTCATAATTAAGGGAAACTTGTAACCAGGCAGGAATGGTTAGAGATCTTTGAATTTTTGATTTGGAATCCTTAGTGGATTACAACCTGCTCATGAAATCTATAAATTGACTCAGAAGACTTTTGGATACCTGTTCATAAACCTTTGTGAAGCCCTTCTGTGCTGGATACAGAGGAATCCTTCAAACGGTTTGCTTCAGATATACTTCTTGCTTATTCTTGGTCGTCATTTCCAACCAAATCTAGATTTTGTGGCATTACCAACAATTCTCTTTCGCGCATCAGTCATCTCTATGGAACTTTAGCAACGATGATCTTCTGTTGGGCTTAGAGCCATAAGCATTGGTGGTCTTGCTTTTCTTCTCTGCTCTTTCTCTGGCTACAATTTCTTCTGCAGTTCTGGGAGGCAAAAACCTTAATTTGTCCTCTGTGTATCTGTAGTCGATTTGATACAGGAACCATTCCCCCATTAGTTGCTTAGATCCTCTCAGATTGGATAGTCTGTATGGGCCAAATAATGTTCCATTTTCATAGCCCATATATCATATTCTCCTTATTTGAGAATAAGCAGTTTGATGGTTGATACTGTATAAGGAGTTTGTTGTGTTGGTGTATGTGGTGATGATGTTTAGAGGTGGTGGTGTGGTGGAATTTCATCTTGTGATCCAGACATGTTTAGTTTTGTAGGATGGAGATGTATAACTGGATTTGTTTGTTCTTCTTACTCAGAGTTTCTCACAGGCTCTGATACACTTGGAGTCCCTTGTTGAATAGATCTCTGCAGCCTATTAAGGAATTGATGCCAAGATGTATAAATACTGTTGACTATGTAGAAAACACGTAACTATGAATACTATTGTTATGCGGAATCTTTACAAAGTACTAAGAAGAACATTGAAAAAACTAAATAATAATTTCTATTAATCTGCGTTGAGTGATTATAGATTACTAACTATGAGATATGATTTTGTATGAGATATATTGAGCTCGTGTCTCTAACTATGCCAAGAGGGATCCTTTTATAGACCAAGGATAAACCCTAACAGGCTTACAAAACGCGTACATATCTTTTCCTAAAACATCTCATACATATCTCTTAAATGGTACTAACTTATTTCTACTATCGGTACTAACTAACTGATCAGTACTTAACATTTTGTACTGTCAGTACTAACTATAACTATCAGTACTAACTATTAATACTATCGGTACTAAGTTAGGAAAACATAATTCCTAACAGTGTAAGTCTTCCAATCCACAATTGGATACTTTATAGAGAGAGATTCAACATCTTTTGCAAACTCTTCTCTTGGAATGATATCTAAAAACCCTTTGAGTTCTTCCTTCTCAGCATCTTCTTCCAACTTTTGTCTCTTGACAATCCTTCTCTTTCTAGGAAGATACTTCTTTCTTTTTGCTCCAGGTTCTTTAACAACTTCTTTCATTTCTTCTTGTGTATCAACATCTTCTTCCTTAATCTTTTCAGGAGACTTCATCTTTTCAGGAGACTTCATCTTTTCAGGAGACTTCATCTTTTCAGTTCCACGCTTCATAGGCTCAACGTGTTGATTAAAATCCCAAACCTTTTCAAATATTAGCCAAATCTCATTGTAAGACATTCCCTTGAAGTCACTAATCTTGTAGTTCCACTGATTCTTCAAGTATTTGATCATATTTCTCCTTGCTTGGGCTACTGTCTTTGGCTTCATCTTTAGAGCATGATACCTTATGAATGAAGGATCATTCCAATCTATCTTCTTAGTAGACTTGGCTTCAGCTATAGCTCTTTGTCTTTCCTCTTTATCCCATGTATGCAATTTCTTCATCTTGGCAATCTGTGCCCCTTTGCTCTTCATTTCATTTTATTCTTGCTTGTCTATGGCTTTAGCAAAAACTTATCTTTCTTGTTCAAGCTCCTTCTTAGACTTTTTCTTGAGCTCAGACTCTGTCATTATTGCTTTTCCCTTTTCTTTTCTTGTCCTTTGTTCTTCACTCCTTCCGGTATAAGTGACAGTTCTTCTAGCAGTACTAATATCTTCCTCAGCAGTACTAACTACTGGAACTTCACTAGCAGTACCTTTTGTTGCACCAGCAGTACTAATTTCAGCAGACCCTTTCTCACTGCTTCCTTGATCTTGAATGACTTCAGTTGGAGTCACCTCTTGAATAAAAGGCTCAGTTTTAGTACTTGCTTTCTCTTGAAATTCTGCATCAGATAATTTCCTCCCCTGTTTGGAAGAATCATCTTGAATGTCTTCATCATCTGAATGAACAATACATTTCTTTGCTATTTGTGTTTGCTAGTCTTGGATTTGTAGACTCTAGCATTCTTGACCCTGAGTATGAGCTTAGTAAATGCAGTACTGTAGGTTTTCTTTGTCTACCTCAAGTCATCCTCCAATACGCCAATCTTGTCAGAAAGTTTGGTAACCAAATTCGTTAATTCATTAAGTTTCAAGCTACCCTCATCACTTCCATGTGAGTGAACAGCATGGAGAGGTGAGTCATGGGGTGTAGGAAAATGGTGTTCTGCTCCAGGTGAGGTTGGGTTGGTTGTGTTGGAGATGGTTGTGTTGGTGCAGCAGTGGTATGTTTAGGTGAGTGTTGAGGTGAAGGTGCAGTTGAGGGTGAAGGTAAAGGTTCAGGTGAGGGTGAAGGTGAAGGTTCAGGTGAGGGTGAAGGTGAAGATGTGATTCTTAAAGGAGAAGTGGAAGGTTCAGTAACATCTAGCATAGTAGGGAATAGAGCAACTTCCTGGCCTGAATATCCCTTTTTTTTTTTTTTTTGTAGGCTTATTCATGTTGGTAAAACTTTTGTTGCTAAGAGAGGGTTTACCTGATTTTATGTTCTTGAGTGTTGTTTGATGATGGTTCCTCTGCACATTAAGCATATTTGTATGAACCTAGGGTACATGAAAAAATTATGGGGGCTAGAAATATTGGATACCATATGCTCAAAAATTATCCTAGAAAAATTATATTTCTCTATTGGGGGTGGGCTGTGGTTGGCTAAACAGTAACGCGTGTTGGCAATGTTACTACTAAACTTGTTCCCAAGGTTTTCTTTGGGCTAAGGCAATGAAGATATTGTGAATATGAACCTCTATTGAGGTGAAAAAGCACCCTTAATTTTGGAAAAGTTAATTTATCTGAATCCGTTTTTCCTTGTGATATCCATAAGTGCCAATGCTTAAAATCTCCGAGTTGGAATAGGAAGTAATACCATCTTGATTATCCCAAACTTGAGGATGTCGTCTTAAAGATCTGCGGTGATAGACAGTGATGATCATCAATGGTTGCAATAATCTTTACTTCTCTATTACGCATCAGTAGAGCTTCAGCCAGTCTCCAAATTATTTGATAAACGAGAGAAACAGCTGGATTCTTTTGTGTGTGCATTAACAATGTGACTAGATTTAGGATATCGTCAATGCCTGGATGAAACCCGCACTTCTTGTAGATTTCTTCTAAAAACGCTTCCATGTTGTGCCTTGTCAAAAATCCCAAGTTTGCCTATGATCTGAAAGTGTGAGTAATCGAGTGGGTTATGATCGTGGTTGAATATATGTAAGGCTGGGAAAGTTAATTGAATTTTAAATAGAGAAACGTAGAGAATATGGTTGACCGACTTAAGAAATTGAGTTATCGTGATTAAATTAACCATATATATATAGTAAGATCACGAAAGTCTAATTGGTCAAACCCCTATATCATAGGAATTTGGCGGAAATATCTCAACAGCTCTATTAATTAATGAAATATCTGTTAGAGCCAAACAGTACTAACGGTCATCCAGCAGTACTAAATTTGGTCTAGCGTACTAAAATTAGGCCTAGCAGTATTAACTTCTCCACCAAAAGGCAGTACAAACTCCAAAGTTTTGTAGTACTCAAAAATAACTTCACACAATCTCTCTTTCTGTTTTTAAGCTCACATTTAATCTCTCAATTCTTTTGGCTCACTTTTCACTATGTCTGTTTTTCACACATCTCTCTTTTTGTTTTTAAGCTCACAAATTCTCTCTATTATTTTGGCTCACGAATACACAACAGTATATTTTTGGCAAACTACCAGCCATTAATGGATTTGATTAGTCTTTACCAATAGCCGTTTGCTTTGGACTAGCCAATGCTTCATTATAAATAAAACTTTAGTGCAGCTGTAGCGACCATATAGTTTTTGAGCGCTAACTATCAACATCTCAATCGGGATTTGAGATATGTCTTTACATCGGAGCCGGTTGGCTCTGGAACGTAGTCAATTATTTGTTGTCACTATGGAATGGTTGGAAATTGAGCGTACCATTTGTTGTTTTTGTGGTGTGAAACCAACACGTTGAGGAGAAATACCAAACAACAATCCTCTCACCTCAAAGAATGCTATTGAGTTACCAATTGTACACTGGCATTGCAATTATCCTGAAAAGAGTTAGCTCAAGCTAAGAAAAACATAGTTCTAACCATTTTTCAGTGTTTAGGCAGTATTAAAATAGGTACTAACAGGATTTCACTCATAAGACCATGAAGAAATAACTAGCGCTAGTACTAACTATAAGTAACAGTTTGACAAACAGTCGTTAAATTTAACTAAGCCAGTACTAATTCTATAGAACTGGTAGGCGTGTATTAATTTTATCAAAGGACTTAACAGTACTAACATTTAACAAAAGTCCTTTACAAAACAACAGAGATATAGGCATTAGGGATTTAGCATTCCAATACTTGAGACACTATGTACTGAAAAATTCTAACCATACATCAAATCCTTTTGTTAAAGAAGATAGAATCTGCTACCTTAGTTCATGTTAATGTCTTACCATTTGAATCAATTTTTTAGCATTGTGTAGTCTCTTATAAAATGATGCCTAATCTCTATTATGTTTGTTTTTAGAATGTTGAACAGGATTTTCTTTTTTACAAGTAGTACTATTAATTATCAGTATAAATAACAGCTATTCATTAAATTGTACCATAGTCTAGCAGTTGGTTTTGGATCCAGAGAACCTGTCCATAACAACTTGCAGCAGCCACATATTCAGCCTCAGTTGTAGAAGTGGCAACCACAATTTGTTTCTTGCATTGCCAAGAGATCAGCCTATTTCCCAAAAACTAACAACCTCCAGTCGTGGACTTCCTATCTTGTGTAGTCAGCATAGTTCACTGTTAGGGTAGAATATTCAATGGAGAATCTTTAGAATACCAAAGGCCTAATGATGGTCTTCCTTTAAGGTATCTAAAGATTCTCTTAACAGTTAAGAGATGGGAAGACTTTAGAGAAACCTGAAACCTTGTACATGCATACACTGCAAACATGATATCTGGCCTGGATGCTGTAAGGTACATCAAAGATCCTATCATAGATCTATAAAGATGTTCATCAACTTCAGCAGCATCTCTATCTTGAACCAAAGGCTTTTCCAAATCTATTAGAGTAGAGGCAGACTTCACATCTGGGTAGTTGAACTTTCGCAAAATCTCATGGACATATTTATCTTGAATGATAAAAATTCCTTTCTTTTTCTGTTGAACCTGTAATCCCAAAAAGAAGGTGAGTTCTCCCAATAGAAACTCATTTGAAATTATCCTTGATAAGACTTTCAAACTCAGCACATAAATCCGTCTTTGTAGATCCAATAGATAATGTATCACATAGATTTAAACAAGCAAGATATGTCCCTTATGTCTCTTGATGAATAATGTTTAGTCAATCTTTCCTCTCTCAAAACCATTGCACAAGAGATAACTTACCAAAGTGTCATACGAGGCTCTTGGTGCTTGATGAAGTCCATATAATGCTTTCACTACCTTATAGACTTTATCAGGATGGTCAGGATCTTTAAACCTGGAGGTTGGACATACATATACCTACTCTTTAATTGACACATACGGAAAGGCACTTTTTACATCCTTTGGTAGACCATCACAAAACCCTTATAAAAAAAAAAAAATGAAGCATAAGATAGGACAGTTGATGGCCTCATTCTATCCAACAGGAGCATTGACATCATCATAGTCTATGCCCTCTTTCTTGAGTAAGTCCTTGAGCAACAAGTCTTGCTTTGTTTTTGATGACTATCACCTCCTTTCAATCGTTCTTGTTTATGTTATATCCTACTTTGTACCTATTGCTCTATGACTTTAGGTTAATCCATAAGAATCTAGACCTTTTGTGTTTGATCAATAAGAAGTTCCTCCTTGATATTGCTTCTACCCATGCTGGCTCTCTAAGAGATGAGAAAACTCTATTTGGTTCTTCCTGAGAGGGAAACAAACAAAAGACATGTATGAAGTCTTGATGAGTCTTCCTTCATATTTAATAGCACTAAGAAATCCTTTTTCAGAGTAAGAAGTTTTCATCCTTCTTGTCTGAACAGATGACTGCACATCACCAATCACATGATCAATTGGGTGATATTTGTGAATTCTTATGTGGGGAGTGGTAGGAACTACATAAGATGGTGGAATGTTCCCCAGTTCAATTTCTTGATACTCCACTTGTGTATCTTCAGATGTAGGACTTGGTCCCACCAAGTCTTCAGGAGTAGCAGTATTAACTTCAGAGACAGCAGTACTAACTTCTCTACTACCAGTATTAACTTCTGGCCTGGCAGTATTAACTTGTTGATCAGCAGTACCATTATTCTGAAGACTGCTATCATCATAAGTCTTTTCTGAATCATCAATTTCATCATGTAACCCATTTTGATCTTGTATTTGAGCATCAGCAATAGATCTGGGTGAAGCATCATGATTGCAGTTTATTATACTATAGAATATATCATAAAAATATAATACTTTTAAAAGAGTAATTAAGAAAATTACCAAGTTACCCTTGATAAAATTCACTCTCAAAAATATATATAATATAATATATAATACGTATGTTTAACCGGGCAAGTATGATCACCCGGGTCGTTTCCCCAACGACTAGTGAAATTGAAACTACGTTTAGGTTCGGATCCTGATTTGAATGAGGTAAAGATATTTTGGATAAGCTATTACTAAAAAAAAGACAAATAATGACAATTAAGCAAGTAAACAAATTCTAATCCTTAAAATTGTAAACTAAAATTTCACTAGATAAAGAAAAAAGTGCCGAAAATTATCAAAAATAAAAGCCCTAATTTTTATCTTTTTATAAAAGTTTAATTAAACTAATTAAAAATCAAACCTAAATACTAATTAAAATTAATAAACTTAATTAAAAACTTAACTAAGGACTAATGGTGCAAAAACCTAAGAAACTAACGGGGAAACTAACAAACTAACGGAGGGACTAACTGAAAAACAATTAAAATCGAAAAGTTACACTTTCTACCCTGAGAATCTATCCCGACAACAAACTAAGTCCAAAAAGCATTCGAAATTTTAAAGAGCTTAAAATGAAAAACTCAAAGAAGCAAAGTTGTAAAGGAAGCCAGGGGGAACAAGATTAATAAAGGTTACTTGGGCTGAAACTCACAAATAAGCTCACAAAGAGCTTATCTTTAAGCTGTTACAGAAAGGAGGGCTTATCCCTTGGTTTTAGAAAATAAGCTATAAAAAACTCAAAACTAGTTCAAAATGAAAAAGGAAAGAAGTTCTAGAAAGCTTATGATGTGTTTAATCTATAAATGAAAAGAAATTAAAGCTTAAACTACTTTAATGCTACTGAAATCGATCATGAAATAAGCAAACTCAGGAAATAAGCAAAGTAACACAAACTCCAAATAAGCTAGAAAACTTAATAAGCTAAACTAGACTCTGAAACTTAAAGAACTTATTAATATACTTATTATCCATC
The DNA here is from genome assembly GCA_026074375.1 of Tanacetum coccineum. NCBI lineage: Eukaryota > Viridiplantae > Streptophyta > Magnoliopsida > Asterales > Asteraceae > Tanacetum > Tanacetum coccineum. Next base: position 9,243 of record BQNB010000988.1, read on the forward strand.
TAAATAAACTATAAAATCTAGACTTAAAAGCTGAATTAACAAATTTAGACTCTACTTAAGTTCCTACTGTTTTTGGAATTTTCAGGTTTTTATGACTTTTGACAGCTAAATTAAACTAAGGAAATAAGCTAGAAATTGCAAATCAAGACTTAAAATGTATTAAGCTATATTAAAACTCAAGTCCTACTGAATTTGATAAGCTAAATCCTAAAATTACTGAACTTAAAACTAGGCTAAAGGTAGCAGTACTAACTTGTGTTAGTACTGCTAGTGTAAAAATTTCAGCAGTACTTTCTCTTGAAAGTACTGCTGATGCAATTTGACTTTTAAGATCAGAATTAAACTATGAAATAAGCTAGGAAATAAATTCTGAAACTAATTTTAAAATAAGCTAAAGCTAAACTTAATCCTACTTGAAAATAAAAGCTAACAGTACTAACTTATGGTTAGTACTGGTAGTGTAAAGGTTCAGCAGTACTAACTGAGGTTAGTACTGCTAGTGCAAATCAAGAGTGCACTAAACCAAACACTCCTTTGTCATTATGACAGAGTTGAGAAAAGCTTTTTAAGAGAAATCTAATGAACAAGTACTAAATACCAGATAAAAACTAGATTAAAACAAACTCAGCAATCATGATTAAACAACTGAATAAGCCTTAATCTAAGATCTATACTATTTAAACTAATATTTTTGGATTTTATGAGTTTTTTTTTTTGACAGAAATTAGTAACTAATGATCTATAACTATTTAAGCAAAAACAGACTAGAACATATAACTAATAAGCACTAGAAGAGATATTTAAACACTAATAAGCAAAGAGAATAAGCAAATAAGCAATATTAAACATATAAGCTATAACTAAGCAATTTAAACTGAAATTAGAGAAGGATGAAAAGAGAAACTTACTTGATCCTTTAGCTAAACAAAAGGAACCAATAAAGGCAGCTACAAGCTCCCTAGCTTATTAATAAGCTAGGGTATAAGTCCTTGGGATCTCTTCCAAGTTAAGATCCCCTTCCAAAAGCTCAAATACAATAAGATCCATGTAAGACTAAACTGATTTAAGGTTTAGATAAGGTTAATACTGAATTCAATGAGCTCTATTATCAGCTTATTGAGACAACTTGGCTTATTAAGAGAGCTTATGACTTTAAATGAAAGCTTAGGAAATGAGATTTAAAACACTAAAAACTGAATTTCATTAATTAAAGAAACTGATTACATTACTTGAAAAAGAAAAATTACATTTAAGAAAAAAAAATTACTTGAAAAGGGAAAATAATTTAAGGAAATATACGATTTTAAGCTACTAAAAATTAATAAATAACTAGATAAATAAAGGGATATTTGTATATGTGAGATTGGGGCTATTTATAGTGCCAAGCTGAAGCTTTCTAGGACCTCTTGCTTGCTCTCCAAAACTTTTAAATCCTGGCCAATCATTTCTTAATCATTTGATCATCATTGGTAGCGTTGGATTGATTTGTGGACCACCTGAGGATTGCCAGGCTTTGGCATTTCTTTGATGTGACGTTTGTAGTTTGGTTTTTTGTGGTGAGTTAGCACAAAAACCCACATAAATTTGTTCTTCTTTCATTGATTACGAGGCCTTTGAGCTTGAGCTAGGATAAGTATCCCCTTGATTAGACTAATTTGTCCTTGCATTTGTGCTTGAGCTTCCTTGAATTGACCAACGCACCCTTTAATTTCTATTTGCCCCTTGTTTTACCATGGTGGTGAAAATGGGGGAGACGATGAATAGTAAAAGGGTTTCCCGCTCCTTCTTCGACAGTTAAAACTGTTGAACTTTGGGAAGTTTGCATAATTGGCCCTTGTGTTCTTTTTATTCTTTTTCTTAGTTATAAATAACTTCCGAAAATAGCAAGTTTGGTCCTTGGATATGTTACAAAAGGATTTTAGCTAAGGATTTGGGCTTTAGGGCTTCGGCTTTGTACTCTTCTGATTCTCGTGTCCGTGCCTGCTCGCTTTTGATTGTTTTCTTGCGATTTTTGACTTATCCATACCTGCACACACAAAACACAAATACAAGCATATTTTTGCTATTTTTGGTCTATTTTGGGTTTAATTGGGTTATTTTAGGTACAAACGGATATGTGTATTCTACACTTATCAAGTTCTCATACAACAACAGTTATCATACCAACATTAAGGTTGCACCGTTCGAGGCACTTTACAGTCGTAAGTGCCGATCACCTGTATACTGGACTGAGGTTGGAGATAGCCAACTCTCTGGTCCAGAGATCATTCACGAAACAACCAAGAAGATCATTTAGATAAAGAATATAATCCATGCCGCTCGTGATCACCAAAAGAGTTACGCTAATGTGAGGCATAAACCTCTAGAGTTTCAAGTTGGGGATAAGGTTATGTTGAAGGTTTCAACTTGGAAAGGGGTGACACGTTTTGGAAAACGGGGAAAGTTGAACCCAAGATACATTGGACTTTTCAAGGTGTTAGCTAAAGTTGGACCCGTAGTCTACAAACTCGAACTCCCATAACAACTGAGCAAGGTTCACATCACATTTCATGTGTCAAATTTAAAGAAGTGTTTGTCCGATGAATCACTCGTCATTCTGTTGGAAGAGATCCAAATCGACGACAAAGTCCATTTCATTGAAGAGCCGGTAGATATTATGGACCGAGAGGTCAAACGATTAAAGCAAATCCGCATTCCAATCATCAAGGTACGATGGAATTTCAGGAGAGGTCTTGAATTCACCTAGGAGCGTGAAGACAAGTTTTGAAGCAAATACCCGCATCTATTTCCCGACACCTCACCACCGGATACCACAAGCTGAGTTTCGGGACAAAACTCTTTTAATGAGGAAAGACTATGACAACCGGAATTTTCCACGTTAATATTTTACTATTACTTGCATTATTTTTACTACAAACATTTACGTAAGTGATTTGACCTAAAAACGGGAAGTTATCCCGCGTACACTGAAAAACGTATTTGAACGCACACCGGCTTTAGACTACGTTTAGTCTACAAATAGCATGTATGTTATGAACATCACAAAAATGTTACATAGTTCATGTACATTTACATTTATGATTTTTATATAAAACGCTTTCTTTTTTCATTTTTTTCATCTCATGCATGCATGTAACCTCAAATAAATCACCACCTTTGTATCTTACTTTAAAATCTTAACAATTGTGCATCCCATGATCAAAATTTAAAGTTTTCATCCCCCTTCCTAGCCCCTAAAACCCACGACCCAAATGAAATTAAATGGGAGAGCATCTTTTTGAATTTTTGCTAGCATATGCCTTGTAAGAGTTGGAAAATGACTTACCATGAGAAGTTCCTCTCACATTGGTTTTCTACACATCTTACATTGACTAGTCCAAGCCTTTACCTAAGCACTCTTACTTTCCCTATATAATCAACATGATACCAACTTAAGGTTTCATTTCTAACACACTACACACAAATTTCTCCTCTCTCCCTCTCTTTGATAGCTCTCGGCAAACACAAAAAAAGCAGTTTGGTTTTGATTTTTATCCAAGTATTTCCAAGCTAGAAAGGGTAAAAAAGGTGTTGATCTAAAGTGGTTTAAGGTATTTGCAAGGGTTTGTGCAAGGATTAAGCTAGGGTTTCAAGAGTTAGGGTTTTATAAAACATTTGGGTATTTGCAAGTATTTGGGGGTTTTTTGCTAGTCTAAGTCAAATCATCTTATCTCCACTTTGTAAGTATCATACTCATCTCACTCATATCATTTCTTACATCATCTTATTCTTTTAAAAATATATCACCAACATGTTTGTGTAAAAACATGTCTCTTAAAAGAAAGATGTAAAGATTTATGTAATGTTCATGTTCTTGTAATATGTTGTTTTTGTTTGTTAAGATTTATTAATGGTAAAAATATGTTAGAATGTTATTAAATATATTCTTGATAAATATTAGTGGAAGGGATTAGGATTAGTATGGAGTTGTTGGATTTTGTTGGCAAAAAGTGGTGGAAAACTAGAAATAAGGAGTTTGATGGAGGGTTGTTCTTAGGGTTAGTTTTGGACATCGAAGAGTCGGATATTGCAACAATAGGTATGTATAGTGTTTTAAAGGTTAAATGAGATATAAGGTCAATAAAGCATTGTTGTAGTGTTCTTTAAATACTTTTCATACGAATCGGGTTTGGGCGAAAATGTTAAGAAACGAGCAAGGTATGGGTTTTCGAAGTTGGGCAAATGGTCATTTTCGTAAAATGTCAAAACTTAAGATAATAATTAAACTTTGGCGTAAACCACGTTTTGACTTATACAACTAAAAGGCAAACATGTATGAGTGATATAAAGTTCATAAAACACATATGCATCATTTTACTTTATTTGCATAGGTCTAAAGCGTCCCGTTATTAATTAGGCCACGTGTTAGAATCGTTGCATATTTTCACTTGTTAATTATTTCCCGAAACCACCACATTACTAAAGGTGAGTTTATAGCCCACTTTAACGTGTGTATAACTGTTTTTCAAATATTCAGGTGAGATACATTGCTTGTTTTACTTTTGGACGCAAGTAGCTTTTAAATGATTACGTATTAGCCTAAGTACCGATAACCCACTATGCCCACTATCATGAACCGTTAATTACTTATTGTAAGTACGAGTTTTATAAATAGATTTATTCAGATTGACATCCCCGTCCGGGTAAGTTAAACACTTACTTGGGTGGTCTAGAGTTGGACACCTACTGTGGCAACTTACTTTGCATTTATTTGCATACATAACTAATGTTGTAGCTTTGGTGTCATGAGTTTAGCGCAATCGTAATTACCTTTTTGTGATATTGAATGCGTTGCAATAGAAATACACTTTGAAATCTTGCGGTCCGCACATACTATTTACTTAAACCTATGAACTCACCAACTTTATGTTGACATTTTAAGCATGTATTTCTCAGGTGCTTAACTCGTAAGGACATTTATGAAGTGCATTGGAGTCCAAATCATCTTTGCTTCATCTCATGGGATTTTATTTGCATTTTATCTATTCGCGTTGTTTTGTAACCAAACTATGATTTTCTTTTGATGTTAAACTTATGGGACCGCTTTGTTAAAAACTTATTTAATGTTTTATGTATCAACGAGAGTACTTTTTGAACGACTCATGTAGAGGTCATTCTCTTATATCTTGTGCTTGTGTATTATGAAGTAACGCCCCCGGTTACATTTCCGCTGTGATATTTTGGGGGTGTTACAGGTCCGGTCCAACAAAGCATATTCTCATTGTTTTCTCAGGTGCTTAACTTGTAAGTACATTTATGAAGTGCATTGGATCCACATCATATTTGCTTCATCTCATGGGATTTTATTTGCATTTGATCTATTCTCGTTGTTTTGTAACCAAACTATTATTTTCTTTTGATTCTAAACTTATGGGACGCTTTGTTAAAAACTTATTTAATGTTTTATGTATTAACAAGAGTACTTTTAAACGACTCATGTAGAGGTCGTTCTCTTATATCTTATGCTTGTGTATTATGAACGCCCCAGGTTACGTTTTCGCTGAGATATTTTGGGGGTGTTACAGGTTCGGTCCAACAAAGCATAATCGCCAGGTTTTTTGTAAGACCGAACCGGACTGAGGACCAAATTTAAGGAAAAGTATGGACTGAGGACCGGACCGAAATATGTTCGGTCCGGTTTCTCAGTTCGGTCCGGTCGATGGTCCAATATGCTCAGCCCTAACTTAAACATAACCAGGATGACAGTCCGTATATTTTAACATATTGTTTTTGCTTTTTTTCTATTTTTTTCGATTTTTTTATATACACTTTTGCCCTGCCATCATGAATATGCTGAAATAAAATAAATATACATGACTCGTGATTTATATTTACATCCCTATGCTTGAGCTTTTTTATTAACTCAATAATAAACTAACTAACGACCCGAATTCAGGGGATCAATAAATATGGAGTACATTAAAGCACATGGGGGTAATATATTGACTTCTTCCCTAATTCTCTGTAAAATAAAACTACCATGAATATCAATCGTCCCAAAACTGTGTACACTACCAAATGACTTGACCTACCAACCATGTAATTAAGCAAACAATTAACTCGGGTTAAACATATGTTATCATAATAATGTACTAAAAATGAGTCCATACAAGGAGGGCTAAGGCGATTTGGGTGTAACATTTAAGTGGGGTGTAAAAAATGCTCTTTAATAACAATTTGGAATCAACCGAAAAATCACGAGAAACGCGAAATAGATAGGCTCGTATGGGCGTACTAGGTGTATCTTGCACTAAAAATGAGTGCATAGCAAGGGTATGAGCTAAGGGTATGAGGGTTAGTTATTATAAGATCAAATTAGATCATCATTAATTATAACAAAACAGGTGCCTAAAATCAAGGGTATCATAATGCCTCTATTCTAGTAAATACTAATCACACGAATTGAATCTCACTATCGGTCTCAGGATCGCATCCACCATAGGAGAAATCAAAATATAAAATAACGTTTGTAACTTTATTTGTATTACAATGCAATTTCTGACTTTCATTGTCAATCAATTGTGCCAAATAGAGATCTCATATATTTGTTCTAATTTGATTTTCTTCAAATTTGTTTATTTTAAATTGAATGTGTTTTTTATTTTGTGTGAGGTTCCATACATGCTTGAGCATGTTCACAAGTCCATATAAAGCCCAATTGAAGTTTTTATTCTAACACAATTTACCAAATTTTGAGTTCTGTTCTATGGGTGGGATTGTGTTTGGACTCCCAACAACCTTCCCATTCGACTATACCTACGATCTCACCTTTTCCATACCGTCGACCTTTACCATCATAATACACCACCTTTTACCGAATTACTTTTGATAGAAGGTTTAACAAGATCCACTAATACCGCCGCAATAGTGTCTAACCGAAGGAACACCATCCACATCACCACTAGCCCAACCGTAGCTCTGATACCATTTGGTGGGAAATCTTACGAGCCAACATCTCATCAAGTAACATATAAAGCCCAACTGATATTCCATTCTAAAACCAATCGTTGATAGAAGAAGTAGCCCACCAAGCTTATATGTTAGTTTTAAGATTATAGTTCTACCGATGTGGGATTGGATTTGCACACCCAACATTATCTGTTTTCTTTTATTTTATAGAAGATATCTTTCAAGTGTAATTTATGCTTACGGTTTTTCTAACAACACTTGTTACCGCTAAACCAAAGTTGTGATGAAACATGTTTTTGTCAGTCACATAAACGTAATGCATATGCTTTGTAACCTGATAATGAGTTGGGAGTTAAAAGACAGTACTGAAAGTAATTAGCGAGGCCGTCTTTGAGGATGTGCAAAGTGGGAGACCGCACAGGGCCCCAAGATTTTTAGGGGCCCCAAAATGTGTTCCGTTAACAATTATATGCATGTGTACACATATTTTTCACGAAGAAAATAATATTTAGATGGAGAAAATATCTTAAATGAGTAATAGGTTGGAACGTTTTCTGATAACTAATTGCATTATTCTTATAAACGGACGACACTTTATATATAAGATTCGTTCTCGAAGGCCTCATTATAAAATCCGTACAGAGCCTCAAATTTTTTATAAATTTTAAGACGGGACCCCTGGTTTATGAGCTAGCTTAATGCTGATAAAATTTATAATTGTGACAGTTCAAGGTATTTTTCCCAATGTAGGGGTTTAGCTACACTCTTGTTGGCAGTTAATCATATGGGGTAGTAGCATACAAATTTCATGGAGCTTTTTGAGTAAGCAAAATTATCACCTCCTAAGATTTACACTTGTTTGTATTGATTCCAGTACAGTTAAACTTCTTGCTACAACTGAAAGTAATCGCTTGCTTTGATGCTGATGTCCCATTTATATTTATATACGTTACATCACTCACTTGTACTGCTGATTCCGATGGCTAATTCAAATTGAAAAAAGGAGTAAATATAACATGTTAAGATATAGAAAATGCATATTGGGTACAATATAGTGAGATACGTTGTTGTTAAGGATTACAAGACTAACCGGTGCTGGACATTCAGAATTTTCTGAATTACTGCACTAATGTTGTTCAATTATAATTGGATTTTTTACATAGTATAGATTGATGTCCTGAAATGTGATCCTCCTGGTGTACCCCGTTCCACCCTATGGTACATAAAAAATAAATAGTTATGGTGTTTATAGATAAGCCCGGAAAAAAGTTATGTTACATTACTTGTTTATTAAATTAGTTTTACCGGTAATGTCTGATCGTAATACTTTTTTGTTCTGTGATAGTACAATTTTGTACGCGCATTAGTTCTACTGTGTCATTACCACGGTTTTCTCCAAGGCTCCCAATACTGAAAACACATCAACGGAGTCATTTTATATATTTGTAAGTATGATGGCTAAAATCTAAAGATCAATGTCATATGTTACTATACCTTATGCCATGACCAAGTCCACAAAACACCCTTGTTACATTGATATCATATATGCCGCCATTAATAGCCACACAATCATCACCTGTTGAAGTGTATCAAAACAATTAAAGACCACATCATAAAAAACACATTAGCAAGTATGATTTGTGTTTTAATTTTTTGGATACCAGTTTGGATGTTCGAGTCATGAATATTAATACGTCGTGGAGCACTACGTCGATCTCGCATCGTATATTGGGCTGTCTCCAGGTGCTACAATTTTTATATATCCGATATCTACATCTTCGCAATCAACAATGCTCATATGAAGCTTTGGGCTGTTAATATGTATGGTGCCACTCAGCTGAAGTTTGTTGCATTCGTGAAAATGTAAAGCCTAAATGATTTACATTCATGTACATGTTAGTTTTTTTTAAGTAAGTTGATATGCATTCTAATCCCTTAGAATTAAAGAGTAGGCATTTATTTTTAATTACCGTTGGGCGATCACAAGGTTCGTCCTTCCCCTACAATAAAACAAACTCAACTACTATTACGCTCTTTCCAGATGTTTGATATTGAACTCAAGCTCGATTCCAGAACTTACCTGGTTGTCCCACCAGATCGAGCCCTGGCCATCAAGTGTTCCAGTTCCGTCTATGGTGAGCCCTCTCACCAATGTGAAATATATCCAAAAGCGTGTTTTTACACAATCTTTCCATCCATCACGTGTTTTGGGTGCAGTAATGTTGCCCAAAAGCTACACATATGCACATAGATGCCATCGTGTTAATTGAGTAGAATGTTATAAACTTAATATAAATGTAGATCTGTAATGAAGATGGGAAATACATCATGGAATAATTAAATTACTCGAGTATTGTTTTACCTGAATATGTATCGTAGAGGATTTGCATGGACCATTGAATGACACCGGGCTTAGTAAAAATGTTATGTCTGCTGGTATGATCAACGTCGGATATTGTGAATCATCTCCACATAGATCAGTCCATGCTTTAATGAAAGCCTGTATGTATGAAGATAATTAGAAAACATACATACTAGCTGGTTCATGCATGGTTCTTTTTATAGAAACACATGTTCATCCATTTAGAACTTGTGGAAATGGTTTACCTGAGAGTCGTCTGTATTCCCATCTCCTACTGCACCATAAGATGTTACATTAAACGTGTTTGCACTTGCAATTTTTGGGCTAAAAGAAACATAGCACAGGCTCAAAATGACTGCAATTAAGAAACCCTACAAACAGAAGAAGGTTACTACTGTAAGTGTAGTGAGTCTTACCTGTTTTAAGAATGCATCAAATACAGGTGGATCAGAAAAAACTTTATTGGGGCGCCATCTAATTGATTATACCAACGACCACTATGGCCCCACCCACACACACACACACACAGAGACAGACACACACACACACATTTCGGCTCCTATATACAATAAAAAACAAAAACTCGATATGGAGTTGGGTAATCGTACCATTCTTATGAATAATAAATACTTAAGCTCGTAACTTTTGTGTGTATTTTTTTTTCTGCCAACTCTTCTGCTGTATATATACTGTAAGAAACTCTTTGATGATATGTATGAACATGAAGATTAATTAGATAATCTTGTTCTGAATTAAATGATAATTTGACTATCATTTATTTGCTTGACATTAATTAGTTGTGCCGGTTAGATGTAAGCGTTGTAAACCTTTGAAATTATTGTAAAATAAGTTATTTAATACTGTTTTTTGTAACCGTGGTTTGGATGCGGGTTTGTCTAGCGGGTTGGTGATTCACCCGAATGGGTTTCGGCCCAATATTACTCCCCGTAATCACAAAATGTTGTTTCTTCAATGTCTTCATTTTTGTATGATCCTTTTCTTATGTCCTTGTTGCTTTGATGTATTAGTCTTTAAAGCTTGATGTTTTTTTTTGTCTCTTATTTTTTTCAGGGTCGTCCAGTCTATTGTTCTTTTGATCGCATAGTGGATTCGGGGCTAGGTTTTTCTTTTAGCCCTCATCTACAATCTTGCAGAAATCTCTGAACAGAAACCTTGAAAGCATGTTAATTCTTTGCCTTGACCCACAAATATTGTGGTCTTCTCTAAAATCAGTCTCTTGTTCAATTTGTGGTACCCTTGTAGTTCTTTCGACATCTCTTTCTTTCTTCTCCAATTTGACATCTTTTATTGCTCCTTGGTTTAATCACCGTGTTTGGTGTGAACAACGTATCTTTGGCATCAATGGTTGAGTTTTAAGGAAAAACGCAGGTTTGATCTTATAAATTTCTTAATCCTTTTATATATTACTTATCATAACCAAATAAGTAAAAATCCTTTTTTTAAAGTGCTTTTTATCTTAATCCAAATAAGATGTCTTAAATTTTTTTGCATAATCCTAATAGATAGTTTTGTAAGACCTTTAAAATTCTTAAAGCTTTATATATTTACTTATATGTTTCCAAATAAGTAAAAAATCATTAAAAAAATTTCATTATCATAAAACAAATAAGAATGTATGAAGTTTTTTTAAAAAATCGAATAATACCTAAGGTTAATTACTCCTTTAAATTATTCTTCCAAATATAGTAGCCGTGTAATTTTCTAGATCTACCTATATTTCTATATTAGGGTTTTAGGACAAGTTACTAATCTAATAGTTAAAGGTAATTATGAAAGGCCTAAAACTCTAAAAAATATCTATATAATAAAAATTTGATTATACTAGAAATAATGAAAAAGTGGAGGGTGTTTTTGTAAACCCCTCATTTAGGGTTAATATTCCCTAGTGTTGTGTTGTCCCCTTTTGTTTATCTGTCCGCCTCTTTTCGGGTTGTGTGTGGAGTTTCATCTCCTTTGTGAGGCGTTCTCTGCTGGTGTGTTACCACGATTGGGATGGCGATTGTTTATCACTACTTCTCACTTATTCTGTGTTAAGTTATACCACGGGCTCCCAGATTTGTTCGTGCGAAAACTTGGGTTTTGCAAATTGGGGATCTTGCTAAAAACCGCCGTTAATATGGGGTTTTTCTTTGGTTAATCGTGATAATCAAACTAATGATTACTCTCGGATTCGGAATAAGTCGATTTCTTTCAAATGAGGTGAGTTTGTTCCTTTCGTGATGTTTGATTTCTAGCCGTTTGTGTGATGACTTTCGTTAATCCAAGTGTGGTTATAATTCTGTTTCGCGATATGAAAAAAGGATTTTTCGGGGTTCTAATTTTCGGGTCTATTTGGTTTTGATAAGTTTGCAGGGATGAAACCCTTTTGTTGCTAGTGTTTATACACTCGGTAGCAATTGTTGGGGTCTCCTTTTTTTCGAAGATTTGTTTTAAACACAAAGATGATTTTTTGATTTGTGTTTCCTTGATTTGCAAACTGTTTTCTGGAAAGATTTTGGTGCGGTTGTTCTTTGATTCGAAACTGGAACACAAAAATAGTATATGATGAATCTTGGTATATGATGAATCCTGCTCTGATACCAATTGTTGGCCCATTTTTATGGATCTATAATTCATCATATACAGAAACAAGCAAAAATCTGAATTTTCTATTTATCATTCATCATGTCTTCATACAGAAAGTTTACAAAATCTGTTCCTATTTTATATTACATGAAACAGTGTGTCTAAAAGTTGTGTCGGTTAGATTTAACCGTTGTAACCCTTCGAAAATAACTGTAAATAAGTTATTTAACTGTTTTTTGTAACCGCCGGGTTTGGCCTACGGGTTTGTCTAGCGGGTTGTGATTACCCGGATTGGGTTTCGGCCCAATAGTAACTTTTGTGTGTATTTTTTTTCTGCCAACTCTTCTGCTGTATATATACTGTAAGAAACTCTTTGATGATATGTATGAACATGAAGATTAATTAGATAATCTTGTTCTGAATTAAATGATAATTTGACTATCATTTATTTGCTTGACATTAATTCTTTGTATAAATGCATTAGTTTATAGACTTATCCAAAATGTGATGTTTATAAGTGTTGTAAGACTATAATAAGCTTTATAATTACATAGGATGGTTTGTTCATTAAGGTAGTTACTCTGTACTTTAACAAATCAAATGACGCAAAAATAATTTTTATGGTAAAACTTAAGTTGTTGTAAAGCAAACCATCTTCCTTTAGTAAAACTATCTATGCACATGTTGCTTTCATATATGAAATTTGAGAACACATAGAAATTTTTGATGAAATGCTGGCTTAAAAGCTCATTACAATAATATATGTTAGCTAAATGTATAAACTGTAATCAAATTAACATTTTCAAACTCTTAAAAGTTGATTATAAAATCCACACTTTAGGTGTAAACAAAATCTATTTATATCTACCAGCAGGGTGTCCGCACAATGCGACGGCGGGTACCATGTGACAATTTTTTGCGGCGAACAAATGTTATTTGGTTAAGCGTTTTTCTAACGAAAATATAAAGAATCTCTGCAGAAAGTACCCGTAAGAGTTGAGGACTGAAAGTGAGGGTATACTGAAAGATTATCTTTTGCTGTAAAATAACATTTGTGTGTGAGAGATATCAAATGGTTTGTCTGGATTTATATGGTGGATGCGGTTACACATTTCTAATAATCATAATCGATAGTAATGATTTTCAGCGGTTACACTTTTTAATAATTATTGGAGGCCGTTACAATGATAAATTAAACGGGCATTTTTACACTTTTAATTATTGGAGGCCGTTACAATGATAATTATTGGAGGCCGTTACATTTTTAGCAGTTACACTTTTAAATGGGTTGATTATTATGAAATAACGTATACATTTAAGGCCATTTAAGGTTAGGTTACATATTAGCTTGTAAAAACGTATGGATTTATGGTGAAGTTGACTAATGGCTTGTATTAGATTTTCTAAAAAAGAAATGTTTTTTACTTAAAAATTTTAAGACTTCTAAAATTAGAATGAGCTAAATGCTTTATAAAGTAGTAGAGATAGAGTTGATTATTATGAAATAAATATACATTTAAGGTCATTTAAGGTTATATTACATATTGGCTTGTAAAAACGTATGCATATAAGGTGAAGTTGACTAATGGCTTGTATTAGATTTCTCAAATAAGAAATGTTTTTTATTTAAAAATTTTAAGACTTCTAAAATTAGAATAAGCTAAATGCTTTATAAAATAATAATACAGATGTTTATAATTGCGAATTTGGTATCATTGCTCTTTTCAATTAAATGTGTAGAGTTTCTTATGTCTTTATATAGTACAACTAAAAATACAAAAATTAATTTTCTCATCTTTAAAGGAACGAACAAACTTATAGAAAAAGGTTTAAAGTCTGAAAGGGTTGTACATTGGGCAAATAATCGAGGCAGATAGTCATTCATATTGACAAAGATTTAACCTTTCCTGACTATTCAAGTTAATTTATTTTTTTGCTTTACTTTATCTCCACAACTCAAATTCAAAGTTAATTCTTTTGAAATCAAGGATTCAGTTTAGTCATATTTTACACTAGTGATTCCTTTTTGGGCTCAGGTGATTTGAGTTTTGAAACATCGCGTCTTTTTTTTACTTTTGCAAAATTTAAAACAATAATAAATACATTTTTTTAAAATAGTGTTTTTTTCACAATAATTTTAAAATAGAGGTAGTAATAACATATGAAAGATTTTTTTTTTTAGTCAGTGTGGTATGCTCACTATATTCAACCATTGTAATCAGGGACGGACCCACATATGTGCCGGGTGCATGTGGTACGGGCTACACCCGATTTTAGGTCACACAGCACAATTTTTTTTTCAAAATTGACGTTTTTTTTTTGTGAGTGCAACCCCTAAATTTTTTTGTGCTACCTTAGTTTCCTACGGTGTAACTTTAATTGGCCTAATAATTTCTTTGTGCAACACCCCATTGAAAATCTTGGGTATGTCTGTGATTGTAATGCTTAGTTACATAAATTCTGTCACTATAGTACTTTGATTTTTTTGGCTTATGTTATATGTACCCCCTGAAACACTATTTGTACCCCCCCGGTTTTTTTGCGTTTTTTTTTTGTATTTTTATAATTTTGTATATGTTATAAAACTGTGACACGGAAAAAACGGAACGAAAAATATAAGGTTTAACAGGTCAAAAGTATGAAACTGTCAAAATTTACGGAACAGAAACTGATAAAAAATTGCGTTGCACTGTAAAAAGGGGGTATAAAAGGAATCTTTTGTACCTTTTGGCACTATTTAGTGGGCCAGAAGGGGTACCTTTTTTTTTAATTGGAATGTTCACTAGGTAGTACTGTACTAAATATAGATCTTCAATGGTTTTGTTCCAGTGCTCACATTAGAAGGTATAATTAATAAAATTAAACTTTTTTAATCCATAAATGTATCGAATAGAACATTAATTTAACCTATTATTTTTTCAAGAGTTAATTACATGGTTCGTCCCTATGGTTTAGGTCAAATCTCTGATCTCGTCCCTATTTCTTTTTTCTTGCATGAATCGTCTCTATCTCGAAACTATGTAAACACCGCCAGATCATGGGAGAATTGGTAGTTAACATAGTTAATTCGAACCATGTAATTAACTATGTAACACCATTCGTCCATATCTCGGTGTTATATAGTTTCGAGATAAGGACGATTCATGTAAGAAAAAAGAAATAGGGACGAGATCAGGGATTTGACCTAAACCACAGGGACGAACCATTAACTCTTTTTTCAAATAGTATAACTTCTAATTTTATGAGCTCAAATTTTCTTTTGAAATAAAACTGATCTTGCAAAGTAACGACTGTATGAACATGTCCTTGAATAATGTGGATTCTTTTGTACTCTACTGTATGCAAAGACGTATTCGTGGATATGATTAGCAACTTGTTAATTAGTATCGAATTAAGGAAGTGCTTAAGATAATTATTAGATCTGTTTAAACGAAGACAATACTGTTACAATATCCCAAATATTATCCCCAAATGGCCAAAATGTGGGGTGCTATATATAAATCTAACTGCATATAACATTTGGGGTGGTGGAAACAAACTGTCCTTGGGCATTTTTACAATAAGAAAAATCATCTTGTCCCGTAATTCCAACATTGTATGTATTGATGCCAGTACAGTTATACTTCCCGCTGCAATTGAATGTAATCGCTTGCTTTGATGCTGAAGACCCGTATATATTTGTATATGTCACATCGCTCACTTCAACTGCGGGCAAGTTTGGCTAATCGGAATAAAAACAAGTGATCAACTTTAGTACATGGAGGTTTATATGATTTAGAATCTAAAATATGGTAAAAACCTGTATGTGACACACTTACTGGTGCTGGGCAAGTAGCATCTTCAAAATTATTACAGTAGTGTTGTTCAATTATGATTGGATTTTTAACGTCTACGAGTTGAATGTCCTGAAATAGGATCCGTCTAGCGTACCCGGTTCCACCCTGTAGTACACGGAATCATATTAATTGTCAAATTGTGCTTTAAAGGGTAAAAAAAATACGAGTAGTAAAATACTATCGATTTGTATTAATTTTACCGGCACTGTTTTGATTCGCAATCCATTTTGTGTTCCCGTGATATTACAACTTTCTACACGTACTTTTTCGACTGTGTCATTACCACCATTTTCCCCAAGGCTTCCAATACTGCAAAAACACATCCATGAGCATAGCAAATGTCTAGCCGTATTTGTTTTTGAACGGCATTTGGTTATATATATACAAAAAGAGGTTGCCTAGAAAGATTCTAGCGGTATTTTAGTTTTATTGAAAGTCTAGCGGTATTCAAAGTATATGATATTGCCCAATCAACTAAAGTGTTTATTGTCCGTTTAAGAAAAACTAGGTGTTTGTTAGTTGCTTCAAGTCCTAACCTGAAACAAGATGTGTCGCTGCGCAAGTTTGTTGTTCAATATATAAATAACGGGACTGGTATGATCAAAGAGCGTCGTTCTTATACTGCATGCCATGACAGGTCGCAAAAGACTTGTTACGTTGATATATATATACCACCATTGTTAGACACACAATATCACCTGTTTAAGTGTATCAAGTTAAAAATAAATTGGATTTACGTAGATAAATTTATTACGTCCTAAACAAGCTATATATATCATACTGTTTGATATCGAGTCGTAGTATTAATAACGTGATGAGCACTCAGGTCGATCCCATCAGTCATTGGGGCTGTCGCCAGGTGCTCTAATTTGTGGTTCCACGATATTGACATCTACGCATTGACGATGCTTAATATGGAGGGAAAGGGCTGTTAAATATGTGTTGTGCCATTAAGCCTAAGGACGTTGCATGCATGAAAATGTAAGGCCTAAACGAGCAACATTCACAATATTAGTTTCCAGATTCATCATGTGTATCTATTCTAACATCTAGACTATCGTAAAAAAGTAGCATCTACCGTTGGGCGGGCTCACATTTTTGGATAGTGCTGAGACGTAAAAATTCCATTAGTCATATGCTGTTTTGTTGTTTGATCGTGAAACACAGTTCATTCAGAAGCCTAACCTTGTTTCCCCACATATCCAGCCCTGGCCCGTCAAACTTGTAGGTCCGTTAATGGTGAGGCTCTGCACCATAGAGATTTCTATCACAATAAGCGTTTGCTTATACAATTTTCCCATCCCCCGGGAGTCTTCGGTGCAGTAATGTTGCCGTAAAGCTACTCATAAAAACACAAATCATAATATTAATCATAATTGCAAAGATTTCTTATAACTTAGTTTCTAATGAAAATTTAAACTAAATAAATTGCACTAAATAAAATCAGCAAATTAGCCTAAAAGTTTATATTTTGTTTACTGATTAGCTAGCTACTTACAAAACAAAAACCAGCTAATAAGAATTTACATGGCATTTAGTATTGGTTATATTTATAATATTTAAATTAGATTTATGTAAAGACAGAATTTGTATTTTAATACTTAATATCCAAAATGAAAAAAATAAATTACAAAAATTAAAAAATATAATAAAAGAATTATATCATTTTGGAGTCTTCTAGAAATAATTAGATCAATCAGGTCGCTTGATTTTTTACATGTAGGTAAAATCATGCGAACTGATTGGCTAAAAAAAGTTAAAATTGAATCAGTTTTGGTCAAAATTAAAAAATTGGTGAAGTAATTTGATGGAAAAAAAGACATAAAATTATAGGTGTCAAGTTTGTGAAAAAAACAAAAACTTAAAAAAGAAAAGATAATTAATAAAACTTTAGTGGTTAAATTTTAAATAAATCGTATATAGTTAAGTGAAACCTATATTTTTTCATATTTTTAATAACTTTAAAAAATAAACAAATATCCCCTTAAACTGTATACATTCTAGACTTTATATTTTAAAAATACAACATATATAAAATGTATTTAAAGTTTATATAAGAATATCAGAGAAACATATTAAACTCATATATTGTGTACAACATGATATAATAGATAAATTTGAACAACATCAACATCAACACTTATGTGAGTTAAACAATATTAATCAATGCTAAAAAACGGTTTTTTAATTAACCCTGTCGAGCCACCGGGTCATGGTTCAACCGGGTTTTTCAGCAAAATCTGAGGTCACCCCTCACCGGTTCACAGTTCAACCGACTGGATCAACATGAGTTTTAAAACACTTATATTAATACATAATGAATTTTTTATGTAAAACATTAAACATGAACAATATTTCATATGCTCATATATTAAACAAAAAATTTAAAATAAAATTTGATTTATATATAAGTTCCGTGCGTGCACGAAACTTATAACTAGGTATAGTAGAAAAGAAAACAATTGAATTTTGTGGAAAGATAGTAATATTTAATTTCTCAATCATATTTATTTAATAAAAAACACTTCTTCTCAATCACAATGCAATAAAGATATAAAAATAAGAACTATATACCATTATATATACAGAAGAATATTTGCATGGACCGTTAAATGCAACCGGGCTTATTAGAAACGTCTTCCCTGGTGGTATGTGCAACGTCGGGTATGGTGACTTATCGTTACATAAACTGTTCCAAGCTTGAAGGAAAGCCTGCAAACGCGCGGAAGCATAAACAGAAACAAGTTGGTTACATATTTTGGAATTCCACATTCTCTTTTTTGCAAACCTAACGATAGACATGGTTTACCTTGGTATCGTCTTTCATGCCATCTCCTATTGCACCAAAAGATGTTACATCGTAAACGTATGCACTAGCAGTTGTTGGGCCAAACGATACGTAACAAAAGCTCAAAAAGACTAACATTAAGAAACCCTGCACAATGGAAAAAGGTAATATGTAAGTGTTAAACTCCATTTTAGTTTGTGGGGATGGTTTTCTTACCATTTCTGTGACTGATATCTCCATTTTTAGTTTGTTGGCGATGGTTGTTCACTTACCAATTTCTTGTGACTGATATTTGTGTTGATTACATGATATATGTTATTATATGTATTAGCTCCCTTCAATTCTACTGTAATTTATATTGTGAAAAAGTTAAATGTATGCATTGAATATCTACATGTTCATATTTTAAATATAAATGCATTTTTTGACTATCATTGATGTGTTTAGAATTATTTGTATTACAAAATAGATGTGGTAATATTTGATGTAATACATGATTATTTAAAACATTATAACTAGTAATCCTATTTAAGGTCAATTTTGAATCGATTATTGTGTTCAGTGTAATTCTATATGAAAAGTACACATAAATGCACATTGTTATATACATGACCGTCTCTAAATTTCTAAAAATTTTGAGGGCCTTAGGCGAATTTATATAATGAGGCGTTTCGAAAAGAAATGTCATATATAAAGTGTCACAATTTATAAGATATAATGCAAATCAGTTATCTAAATGTTTAAAATATTTTTTTTAGGTAAAGGGTTTCCCCGATAAATGTACGTATTACTCTAAAAAAGTGATTCAGTACAAAGGATGTGGGTGAGTCCCACATCTCAGCCCGTTACATAGGCAAAAAAGCGAACATAACAAGCACAACTACTCTGTGGCACCCCGTAAGAAAATTAGATTCCCTTTTCGTTAAGTAAAAGTCATGTACTGCAAGTTTGCAAATTTACCGTAAATTTTCAACG
>BQNB010000988.1:41139-82863 GCA_026074375.1 Tanacetum coccineum
CCCTCCTCCAAGAAATCCCAATACGCCGTATCTATCGAACCGACTTCCAGACCTTATAAAAAAAACTCAAAAATGAGTTTTAAGTGTGCTAAATCATATTCTCGATACCTAAATCACAAAAGTTGATTTTCAGAGGAGAAAAAGTGCAGAAGAGGTCTTGGAACGCATTCCAATCCATAGGAGACAATGTGTAATTTCGTATACTTTTGTAATCATTCAGTTTTTGTAATCATTCAGTTTTTGAAATCATTCGTTAACTCGGTTGAAATCTTGTATTAATTATGATGTTTGAAGGCTAATACCTTCAGGTATTAGCCATTATTTTGAGGATCTGAGTGTTTGGTTTAGTTTATATCCCAATTACTTAATTTATACTTATTTACGTGCTTTTGTATGCGACCTATCATTCAATTGGATCTAGTGATACAGACCAAGTAATCTAGATGCCGGGATAGCTCTCTATATAGTAATTTTTACATCTAGAATCATAGGATCACAAATATTGTCCTGCTAAATCCGTGCTAGGATACGCTTCTAGCTTAACAAGATTTTGGATATTGCCTTTGGTTTAGTGAACAAGTTAACTAGCAGGTGAACCTAGATAATTCAACAAATAACGTTCAGATTCCTTTGGATAGTTGGATAAGTGGACTACTAGAGTATAAATCGTCATTAAGCAGTAAGTGGGTAAAGTCTCTATGAGCTAGGGTTTAACAAGATCACCATTGCTTTAATCCCTAAGATAGATTATAATCAGCAAATAAGGATGCTTTATGCGGATGCTTTAATTGTGACAGAATTAATGTGTCTAGGTCTTAGGATGAAGTCCCGCCTAAGTCTAAGAATGATATGCCTCTTCGAGATAAGTAATCATTGCACTAAATAAACAAACCAACTTCTAATCGGATTAATGATGGCTAATACAGTTTTCTATTATAAGTCTTGACCGCTCTTCTATCTTCTGTTAATTGACTTGCGTGGGGTAAAGTGTCTTGAGTTGATTGTAGTCACCAACCAAACCCGTGCCACTCTCTCAGGCTGAAACCCCCTTTTACCTGTTAGAATTAGGATTAAAACTAACATAAGATTAGCATAGGTTTGACTTAGATTAGAATTAACTTAGATTAGTAAACCAAAATATTAATAAATTGAGAGATTTAACCTCGCTTCAAGTGTTCGACACCCTACTTACCACGAATCTACCACCGACCAGGTACACTGCCCGTTAAAGTGTTGTTTTTGGTTAAGTCGGCAAAATATAAATTTAAAACTTGAATCATAAAAATATACACCACACAACGACACATCACCAAGCCAAGTTCTAAAGTCTATAACATCACCGGCACACTCATATTTTTGTAAAATTTAGGTAAACATTTGGAAACGGATAAGGTTAAATACTCACAATATCTAATAAGGGTTATTGTGTGCGGGTTATGTCGGCCCCCAGATAATATGCTGGGACTCCGGCGGACCGCCCATAGTGACCGTGGGGTTTTCCTGCCTATAAAATACCTGCTCCATTCCTTGCAGACAAAACATACCTCTTTAGCACAAACTCTTTCAAATAATTTCTCTCTCTAAAATTCTTCTTTCGCTCTTTAAATCTTTTCTTGATCCTACTCTTAGATCTCATTTCAAGTGATCTAATCTCTTCTTCTCATATCTCCTTTCTCATTTAAGTGCAAGAGAAGAACATTCGTATTCGCCAAGAAACGAATTGTTATTTAGTGATCTCTCCTCTCTTCTTCTAAGTATCAAATCTCTATTGTAATTATTTTGTAATTGTGTGATTTGGATTGTGTGTATATCTGATAGTGTAGATCTAGTGAGTGTATAGTGATTGTGAAGTGATAGATTGGTTCTAGCTAAGATTAGGACTCGACATTTAGCTTAGTGTCAGTAAATAACGTAAGCGACATGTAAACGGTTTTCTCTGCCTGAAGGGAGCTTGTTGACATAGTGAAATTTCGAGTAGGTACTCGGGGAGTAGAGTAGGGGGAAGAAGAGCTTCGTAGCAGAACCACTATAAATTTTGATGTCTTGGTTTGATTGTTCCTTCTCTCATCTCTTTACATTATTGTGATTGTTACTTAGGATTAGTTTAGATATTTACTTTGTTGATTCATATTGTTGATTGGTTAAACATACTACGCGAATCTAGGTATTTTGAAAGAAAACTTTTAAAACGCAAAGCGAACATGTAAACTATTCAACCTCCCCTTCTAGTTTCCACAAACCGTGTATGTATATTTGTTTCTGGTTCTTATTTACAATTTTTTTTTCTTTTGAAAGATTATTAGACCATGTTTTGATATTTATTAGTTTTAATTTTTAATTTTTAAGTTCTCAAAATTTAATAATAGGGATACACTTTTTATAGACAGTATAGATATGTAGTAAAATATTCTCTATAGAATGTTTTTCGTAGTTGCAAACCATAAGGAAAATTTAGGTAGCTTTCTGTTAAAGAAGTATTTTCACAATCCTAGGTAAAGTACATGGACTTCTTATGTAATTTTATGTTACATAAATGGTCTATGGGGGCGTGTTTCGTAATGCAAGTGAACTGTAAGGACTATTTGTTCATATTTTATTTACGCAAAAAAATAAAATGGGTAACTTTTAGTTAATGATTATTTTTGCAATGTTAGATAAATTACATGGACTTTTTGTGTTGTCTTATGCTTCAGAAGTGGTCCTTATGGACGTCCTTTGCAATGCAATTGAAACGCACAATGTGTTTTTCCAAATTTTGTTGTTACAGAAAGACAAAATTGGTATTATTCATTGAATTATAATTCAATAGTTTACATTCAAAATGATTGTACATATTAAACATTAATGTTATTAACATTGTTCATATTATGTTTTGGCATAAAATATGTTACTAAAATCGAAAATAATAGTTTGAGTTGAATAACATAAATTTTTCGTTACAACAACATGTAAATGTTTTTTTTTAGTTATTCCACTTATATGTGATAAACATATGTTATATTTGTAACAACTTTCTGCTTACAATTCATATGCCAATATGATTCTTTCTAATGTCTAACTACGTAATACACAACTCATTATATAATTTCTGTGACATCTCTTTAAAATACCCAAGAATTTTTGGGGTCTTTTAGCTAGTTTGGTCAAATAAAGTGGAGTTGTTATAATTACACAAATAGCTAAAAAAATAAAGGACTAACAACGTGTACATGTCGTTGGGATTTAATAACTAGGTAACCACTTAACTACGAGTATGCAACAAATGGATCTAGCTTGATATTAAGAATTAACACACAAATAAAGTAAGAAACACTAACCTTTATGTTTAATGACAAAAGTCAATGAACGAGAATCTTGATCTTGAAATCTTTAGTGATTAAATTATCACCTCTACGGTTGCATACACAACACGCCGAACAAGTACGCAACAATGCTAGTCGTAACTTCATGAGCTCTAAACACCAATAGTGTATGCTTCTTTTATTTGAACTGAAAACCAAACAACCCTTGTATGTAAAACCGAAAATCAGGAAACCCTAGTTAGGGTTTTACCGAATTCGGTTGGAGGATAAAATCAAGAACCGAAAAGCCTAATTTGGGTTCTTGTAGTTGTCGAACTAGGGAGAACCAAAACACCACCGAAAACCCTTAAAGGGGGTTTGTAAGTTGTCGATCTTGTGGAGATCAAACTGCACTGAAAACCCATTAGGGTTTGTAACCGAAAATCATCTAGGTAGAAAATAGAGAGAAACCGAAAACCCTAATGTGGGATTTTCAGTTGAGTATAAGGAGAGAGGAAAAGCACCAATTGATTGTGAGTGTATGTTGTGAATGGATGAATTATGAGGCTAGGGGTGGGTGTTTATATAGGCACCAAACCCTAGATCTAGATAAACTAGGAAACCTCTAATTCTCTCCTTATCATAATTTCTTTTCCTTAATTATAAAATTGATCCCAAAACCCTTCTAGAAACACCTTAGGGGCCGGCCTCATTAGGACACCCACATGGTTTGGGATTTTACAATTTTAGTCCCTTTGGTTCATGTTTAGATATTCGTTAAGTTAGTTATTAAAATATAACGGTAAATAACGGTTATTTAAAACTATTACGTGAAGCATATTAAACCTTTAATAATAAATAAATAAATATTAAATGTTTAATAAACGTACTCTTCGTGTCTTAATGTGCGTATTTTTAGTCGTATAACATGTGTATCCGACTCCCATATCCCAACAGCTCCCACTTGGGAGTAGGAGTAGCATGCTCCATTTATACCAGCAATAGAAACGTCTAGCAAAACTCGCATTACATAAAATTAGAATATTAAGGATGGGTTTCAAGACAAAAAACTCTCAGCACAATGGTTATGTATTACTTGCTATCATCATCCTTTTGTTACAGATATCGTTAAACCATAGATATGGATCCTAACTCATTCCATATAGTTTAACTATTTAGTTTCTCGTTATAGAAGTTAATTCAGATATGTAAAATGTAATTAAGAATCATCTTAAATTACCCTTTGGGTATGGCCATACAATTATCTAATTAATTCCGGAGAGACGCCAATGGTATCATACTACACATAAACAATTAGGGAACAAATTATTATTGATACAAGGTTGTTGATGTGTTTCACATCACTTCCAAGAATAGCCTTTATGGCTACCTTTTTTAGGATAGTGTTTGACTTATAATCAAAAAGTGATATCTACACATACGGAACTAGCTTGCATCTCAAGTCTAAGGATGACTTATTTAACCATTTTTGATATTTTACTCATGACAAGGATCTAAAAGTAAATATTCGACGGTTGGGGTGTCTAATATGCATCCCTTGTGAATAACATGTGAGGTTTGTGGGAATAATCCATAGATTCAAAATGTATAACTAAACACTCACATTTGGCTTAATGTAACTGTATTCCCATATTGCTAACCGACAATGGACATTTTTGAATAATAAAAATTATTCAAGGATTAAACATGCAAATATAGAACACAGTAGTATAAATGAAAACGATCATACCAAGTATATCAATTCATTATTTAAATTTAAACTGCTTTCAGTTCCATTATCTAAACACTAAAAACAGATCTACATAAGACTACTTAGTAAGTTGAAATCTAATGTTTCCAACATTCTTAACTCTTTCTTTGCAAGAAAACTAAATAGTCATCCGAGTAAACTTTCCGAATACTTGTTTCAAATTCACAAATTGTGAGGGATTTGAATTGTTAGGATCTTGTACTAGATAGATCTTCTAGCCTATGTGGTTGTATAATACTTATGTAATCACAAGTATATACGTGAGAGACTCTAACACTTGTTTAGGCAGAAACTAAAACAAAATGTAATATAAAGAGAACCACTATAAACATTGATCCTTCTATGGATCTTTCTTTTGATAATAAATGTTTTTGTGCTTTGTTATGGTGCCAACCCTATAATGCTAACGGTTTCTTTTATAGAGAAGAAACCCTAAATGGGTCAACAAGATAAATAAAATCTACGTAGAGCTACTAACATCAATCTCTTCCTAATTATCTCATTCCTATATTAATGAGAATAATACTAGAATATAACTATAATTCTTAATTACATTAATTCGCTATAATTAACAATCATCAGATTCTATTCCTGTCAGCCAGTAATGAGAACATGGGACTAGCAGAAAATAATCAGCAAGAATGCTACTTGAAATGTCAGCAGGACATTATCCGCAGGAATGTACTTGAAACTGTCAGCAGGAACCGACTTAATGTCTAGGTAATAGGGACAAAGTTTCCATACTTGCTGGTTGATGAAACTCTTGATCTCTTCTTGCATAGTATCAACCCAATCAGGATCCTCAAGTGCTTAGCTATTAACTAGTTGGTTAACTGAGAAAGGAAGCAAGTGACAGACAATGAAGTTGGTCTGTATGATTGGTCCTTTGTTGTTACTTTGAATATAATCCCAATGAAAAGCACTTTCACCGAACTTGGATTTTTGAGCTCTGCTTCTTGTCAGAACGGGAGACGCAAGATCACCAAGAATCTGAGACTGAGGATGAATTGTGTTCACCCTTTTTGTAGGAACTGGATTCACTTCCACAGCAGGTGCTAAATTTGTAAGAGTAGCACGAAAATCATCATCATAAGAGGAAGATGTGAAGATGCCAGATGAGATTTGATCCTTGCACACATCAGAAGGGACTGGAAATCGTGTAGTGTTTTCACTCGAGCCCAAGACTTGACCAGGAGGAAGTGTAGACTCATCAGCATGTACAGGAATGAAGTCAGCAGAAACAGATGTACTGGCAGCAGGATCACCCAGAGCAGCAGGATCATAACTACCAGCAGGTTGAAAAGTACCAGCAGGATGACTACCAGCAGAAGTACTACCAGCAGAAACACCACCAGCAGAACCAATGCCAGCAGAATCCCTATCAGCAAGTAAACACCTGGTTTGAATTTTCAGCTTCATGCTTGACTTAGGATTTCTGACTGTTCGCTTTGAGAACAAATAACCATATCGTGCCGCTGTGTCCTTAGCTTCATACTCTTGTCTTGAAGCTTAGAGCTCTTTTGCATATCTGCATTGCGTTCCATAACACTAGGGACCATTGGCTTGAGGCAAGGTCCTGCAAAACTGTTAGAAGGAAAATGAAGGAACCACTATTACTTGCTCACAGTCTGAATCGGAGCTTTAAAAGGTGTGTACCTGCAGGGTATGTTAGTTTCTTGTGATTACTGCAGAGTGTGTCAGTTTTAAAACGTGTATAACTATGAATCAGATAATTAGTCAAGGGTAAAGTACCACTCATGACCAATTCATTGAAACATTGGGTTTATCTTCCTAAAAATCTAGATTCATGGTTTCCTCTCACCCTCTTGTTTGTTAAATTATAAACCCTATAGGCCTTGCTATTAGGAGCATAACCAACAAGATAACCTTCATCAGCTTTGCCCTCAAATTTCCCCAAATGGTCACTGGTATTTAGGATAGTTACTAGACACCCAAAAGGTTTAAGATGACCTATCTGAGGAACCTTCCCAGATAGCAATTGATAAGGTGTTTATTTGCGGGATTAGTAATAGGATACCCCTATTTAAAACAAGCAAGCGTCGCTAACTGCCTCAGGCCAAAACCTGGGTAGGTATTTTAGGGAGTCAGCCAACATGGTTATAGCAGCTCTATAATATGTCCTATTTTTCCTCTCAGAACCCCATTCTGCTGTGGGGGTTCTAGGGATAACTAATATAGTCCCTCTTAATTCCCTTTTCCACACAGTGTTCTATTAGTTTTGCATTTTTGAACTTGTCCCATTATCACACCCTATTCCTTTAAACCTTTTTATTTAGCTGGTTTTCCTATTTAGCAATAATCTTGTAAGTCTTATAACTTGTTCTATAAGCTCTTGATATGTTTTAAATCCTTTATAAGCTTTGTTTTAACCATTTGATCAAGCTTAACACTTTTAAAAACTCCTAAACCTAACCGAACCCTAAATCGACTCATTTTGAAACCCTAATCCATTCGAACCCTAAAATAAGCTAGCTTAAGCTTATTCTAGTCTTAATAAGCTCTAAACCATCTCTTATAATCTTGTGAAATAAGTTCTTAAACCCTAAGCTATACGTTTGTTTTTCCTAAAATAAACACACCTTTGAAAACCCTAAAAACCTTTTTTTTCATAAACCCTATTAGCTATAAGCTATAAGTTGGTCTTACAAGTTATTACTATAAGCCCCTTTATCATTTTAATAAGCTTAGAATCAAACCCTAAAAGCTAGAACCCATCGGGTTAAAATTTAAAATCCAAACGCGCCCATTTTGAGATTTCGAGCTCATAAGCTTTAAGCTTATAAAACCAACTTATTTTAGCTTATTATGATAAGCTTTATGCTGCAAATTTATTTTGAGATTAAAAACATAAAGTATACTGAATTTGGACTAAAAATGCAAATCGAATTGTCCTTTAGGGGTACATATTGTAACTTTTGAAACTATTTAATCTTTCGGGCTAAAAATGTAAATATCCTAAAAATTAAACTACAAGGGGCTGTTTTACCAAATTATAAAGTTAAGGGTTAAATCTTTTAAAAATTATATATAAAGGGTTTAAATTGTAAATTAATATATACCAAGGGTATATATTGCCATTTTCAAAATTTTAAGGGTATAAAATGTAATATTTGTAAATTTAATTATAAAAATATATTTAAACATTATAAGACTTGATTTTAATAAAACCCGACACATTTATCGTTCATTTATCGATTGAAGCATGTAAAAATAATTATGTTATATAATTAACATAATTTATCATCCACTAGCTTTTGAAGAAACTTAAAAAGATAAAATCTTATCATTTAAACTATAACGTATCACGTTACTAGGGAATTTCATGTGAGGGGATTTCATTTGGGTAGACGTTTTGACGAGTTGCTGGATTTACGATTTAAAGTGTCCTAGCTCCTCAAACGTTTACTACATGACCTCTAGATTATGATAGCCCGAACAGTGATACGATATTTTCATAAGTTAATAAACCAAATTAATATTTACATTAAACTTTATGAAATAAAATTTTGAAATATAAAAACTAAAACTTGACATATTACCCCAGGTTGCGTGACGAAGCCGTTTATTTCCATTTGAGTCACTTTAGACGTCAATCAGATTTCCCTATTAAGGTGAGTTCATAGTCCCACCTTTATATGTTTTCCAAATCCCGTGGGGAGATACATGCTATAAACCATGAATATAAGTATTTTCCAACTGTATGTTTTCCCGATATGTTATTGCCTAAGTTACCTTTACTGCCAATATCTTTACATCATGAACCATTGATCACTTATGTGTGAACTCGAATATTATAGATAGATCTATTGGGATTGACGAATCCCGTTAGTGTTTACCTGTACATGAGGTAACCAAGCGCACTATATTTGAGAATAATGGGTAACTTTGGCAAGTTACCTTTCCAAGAGGACATTTGTCCTCAATAATGTCATTGATATAATTTCCATGTTAACGTGTTGCAATTATTACCTTTTACATAAACTTGTATTCAACCATTATATTGTAAACCTATGAATTTCACTCAACCTTCGTGTTGATCCTTTTAAGCATGTTTATCTCAGGTAACTAAGCAAATCTAAGGCATGGAGTGGCATGGACTTGAAGTCATCCAAACTTGTTATCATTCAACCTTTATGTTTTAAATGTATTTTAGGACCTCCTTTTGTAAAACTCTGATATGTTATTGAATGATAACTAAATTTTCCAAGACGTCTCTTTTGAGTCGTTTTATATGATTATGTCTGTTGATTCATGAAGTAATACCCCCAATTTATCTTCCGCTGCTATGTGAATTATCGGGGTGTTACACAATTACACAAATAAATATCGAGCAAAAAATGAATATCAACCTAATTTCGCTAACACATTCCTAAAGATAAGTGTTTTGGATCAGCTGGATATGATACGACCCATAAAAAAACCTACTCATTTTGTCCCATTACCCAACTCACCCATTTTGCACCTCTAGTCAAGCCTCATAAAAGCGATTTCGAAGTTAATGGAGTTCAAGGCCGGAAGCAGCAGAATTACCCAAGTCTCCAATAGAAAACCGTATACCCCCTAATAATTATGCATATGGTTTGTAAAAAAGGTTTGTTATAATTTACCAATGCCAATGTAAAAAACTCTACACACCTTTTAAATCCAAGGTAGACATGCCCAAAAGTGTCTCTTCCCAAAAGTTGTCCCTTTTTCCACTTTGACAATTGGTAACTCGCATTTTCAAGTTTATTTACATTCGCCACGATAGAAGGTCTACTGGGAGATTTATATATCTGCTACTAAAGAAAGGTGATGTCTTCTAACTCGTAATGACTACCCAGTTAGCCGAACACCACCATTTGTAACAAAAAAACCAAAACAGGTGAACATGAGCAATGAGCTAACCAATAGATGTTTAAAATCTATTCTATCAAATAAAGTGTATGATCTCAACCGCAAATAAACTCTATGAGCACAACCCTAAATTGAGTGTATGCTTCAATAACTACAGTTAATGAAGATCATATAAGAATTTAAGTCGAGAACAATTGATAATAATTTATTGGAGAAACTGTTGGGATTTAACAAACTAGGTAACCAATTAGCTACGAGTACGCAGCAGAATGGATCTAGTTTTAGCATATAGATTAACACATATAAATTTACTAAACGCACCACTTGAGTCTTGAATCGAAAACCAATAAAACCCTAAAAGGGTTTATACCGAAAACCAAGTAAACCGAATTCGGTTAGGGTTTTTAAACCTAAGCCGAAAACCCTAACTTGGGTATTGTGTAATATCGAACTAGGAGAACACAAACAAACATCGTATAAAAATCTTGTTACGTTGAGCAAGCAAGACAAGAAGTAATCGAAAAACCCTTGAGGGTTTGTTCGATTTTCGGTGAGGGAAAAGAGAACCGAAAAACCCTAAAAGGGTGTTGGTTCAATTTTGGTTGAAGGGAGAGAGAGAGAGCAAGGAAAATCTTTTATGATTTTTAGGTATTGTGAATGAATGAATTATGAGGTCTAGGGTGGGGGTTTATATAGGCTCCCAATCCTAGTCTTGTAAAACAAGATAACCTCTAATTCTATTCTTATCAAGATACACTTTCTTATCTCCAAATTAGAACCCAAAAACCCTCTCTAGAAGCCATAAGGGGCCGGCCATACTAAAGGCACCCCTAGGATTCGGTTTTTGTCTAATTTGATCCCTTGGTTTATATATTTAAATACTTGTTAAGCTAGTTATACAAGTAACGGTAAATTAACGACTATTTAAATATTTAATGTGAAGTAAATCATACTCTAAGTGTTTAACGCGTGCCCCCAATAGGCTCACGTATTTCTAACGTATAACTTGCGAAACCGACTAACATATTCTAACAGCTCCCACTTGGGAGTCGGAGTAGCAGGCTGCAGATATACTGATAATTGGCAACGTCTAGCAAACACACACAATTACCTTTAAATTAGAAATACTTGAGATAAAGTTTCAAGAACAATCTCAGCTTTATAATGGTTGTCTATTACTTGCTTTTATCATCATCCCTTTGTTACAGATACCGTTAAACCATGGATATGGATCCTAACTCATTCCATATAGTTTAACCATTTAGTTTCTCGTTATAGAAGTTAATTCAGATCTGCCAAACGTAATCAAGAATCATCTTGAATTACACTTTGGGTGCGGCCACACAATCATATGATTAATTCTGGAGAGGCGCCATGGTATCATTCTGCACATATCAAATGGAGGAACAAATTCTTTATTGACTACAAGTGTTGTGGATGCTGCTTCACATCACTTCTAAGAACAGCCTTTATGACTACCTTATTCAGGATAGCGTTTGACTTAGACTCAAAAAGTGATATCCACACATACAGAACTTGCTTGCATCTCAAGTCTAAGGACGACTTATTTAAACCATTTTCGACATTTACTCATGACAGGGATCCAAAAGTAAATATTCGAAGGTTGGGGTATCCAATATGCATCCCTTGTGAATACACATGAGTTTGGCGGGAACAGTCTGTATATTCAAATAATATAACCAACACTCACATTTGCCTTATGTAACAATATTCCCATATTGTTAACCAACAATGGACATATTTAGAATGATAAATCATTCAAGGATTAAACATGCAAATATAAGATAACAATTATTATATGTATGAATGACAAATACCACGTATCTTCATTCATCAGAAAGTAAAAATTGTCTTACAATCCTAATTATCCAAATACTAAAACAGATATGCATGAAACTAATTAGCAATTTGAAGTCCAATGTTTTCAACATTCTCAACTCTTTCTTTACAAGACAGCTAAATAGTTATCTGAGTAAACTTTTCGAATACTTGTTTCAAATTCATAAATTTGTGAAGGATTTGAATGATATGATGAGTGTCGTATGTATATTTGCATACTACTGCAAGTATCATAGTATGGAAATGTGACAGTACCTTTAATGGGGTATTTGAAGTCAACAACATACCTATCTTAGACAGTCATCTTTACAGTTTCTTAAAATGTAAAGTATTCTCATTATTTAATGTGTAATGCAACAATGCTCTTAGCTGAGCATATCTAGTTAGTAGATTTATCATAAAAGATGAAATCCTACTTTAACTAGGATTGATTATTCTCTAGCATCGTGTGTACACAAACAACACTATGCCTTATATATTCGTAAACTTTTGTTTTAACAGTCATCTAAATCACTCTCAATTAGATACTGTTACTATCAGTCATCTAAACACTCTCAATTAGATACTGTTGTTGTTAGCTCATCTTGCTCTTGTGCAAAAGTAACAACCAGTCTCACACACAATATAAGATATACATGATGAATCCTTCGTTAAAAACACAAGGTTTCCATCCATGTATTAAATTATCTCAAGTGAAATATATCATTTAAGACTTGCTTCAATGATGTATTGCATTGTGTTGGACCTAATTTCCGCATATGTTTATTTCATTAAACATTTATTCCAAGGTCGTTTGTTTTATTCCCTAAATTCCCAAGTGAAGTTTCATTCCAATCTCAAGGATTAACATCTAGCTTAGATGGAATGATACCTTCAATATGTTACACAACATATGAATTCTAAGGAAAAACATAGTGCTCCCACTTGATGTCAGGTGTACTCAGGAGTTATCTTAATTTAATCAGAAACCATATTGTGATTAAACTTAAGATCTCAGCTCCTAGATGCATGATCCAATCCACACTTGGATTCTTTTGTCTTGTATACTTTATAAAGATGATTTTAAACTCATAACCTTTTGATTACACACCGTCCTCGCAAAAGGTAATCATAAAGAAAAGAGTTATAAAACTTAATTGTCATATTACAAATATAGACTCATAACCCTTTTGATTACACATCGTCCTCGCAAGGTAATCATTAAGGAAAGAGTTATGATCATTAATTCGCCATATTGCAGATTCAAGAAAACCTGTATGACAATTAGTTATCTTTATATAATTAATGCGTGTAGAAAAGAAAGATTAAATCATAGTCAATCGCTTGAGTAAGATTAAAATTTTTTTGTCATCAGTTAGGCATTAATATGTATACAATTTTGTCCTTATGAGCCTTTCTTCAAAAGAAACTCATTCTGCCTTACATTTACTGTTTGGTGAAAGATCAATCAAGCTTAAAACATTGATTGCCTTTTAAGGACTGTGTCTTGTCATTCATAGTTCTAGCAACTCTTGTCCATACATGTTTCTAAAATATTTATCATATTCAAGATGGAAAAACATCTTAATATGTTAGCAGTGTTTAATAAGGCCTCTAACTATAAAACCTTCCCAGCATTGAATATAAAAATATAACACCAATGGATGAGGGCTATCCTTTCGAATTTATGAATAGATTACATTATACTATTGGTTTGACATTTTCAATTGCTAAACCTTAGTAATGGACATCAGTCAAGTTTAATTCCAGAAGGTTATGTATTTTGTTCTTGAATATTTTCAAGATTTATAGATACTCCTAATTACTTTTGTAAGAAGAGATACTTCTCTAAATACTAAGTATTTCAGTAATAATAAATTGTTCTTAACTGGGACATTCAAAATTACATTTTACAGTTCTCGTCTCTAGCTTGTTAATACTATGCTTCATAAGATATTAAAAATTTTCAGAACTTTAATCAAGACATAATAGGTTTCATCCCAATCCATAAATAGATAATGTCTTGAATACCTTCTGGGTCGGAACTATATTGAGTGTATTCATAACACACGCAAATTTCTAACCTTGATAGATTTTGGAGGTAGCGCAATTAAAGTTATCAGAAATCAAACAATATGAAAATATTTTGTTTCAACACATTAAACATACCATAATAATGTGGTATTCTATGAATATTGGAATTGTAAGACTCTATCAGAATTCCCTAGATAACTTAATTCTCTTTGGATCAAATACTCACCAATTGGGTCGAGCCAAATTGAATACAAAGTATTTTAAAACCAAGTGCATGCTATAACGTATATATCTTTAAATAGTACAATAACTCTATGTTCATGTATTTCAAGAAAACAGAACATGTCAAGTATATTTTATAAATCTTTGAATAATTCAAGGACCTTATTGTTCATGTGTTAATCAGGAAGACATAATAATTTTACTACTTATTTTATGTTATGAGTCATTGATAAATCAAGGACTTTATAATTATGTCTTAACAAGAACATAATTATTCTAACTAAAGTAATTATGAACGCAAACTCTTGAGTTCAATAGTAATTTCAAGTTAATTTTATACTTCATAATTATGATTATATTATCGAACCATAATTATATTGACTAAAACATGTAGTCAAAACGTTGAAGTAGCTTTACATTATATCATGACTGTTGAATGTAATAGGGCAACAAACATCTCGTGTGTTTAAGTCCTAGTAGAATTATTAGTTTTCTTACCTTGCGGTCAAGAGAAACCAATAATCATATCGTTATATGTTGTTCCTTGCACACACTTAAGATTTCTCCCACTTGTGTATGGACAACATTATTTAATACAATACGACACGCGCTCGAAAGTACAAACAATATGATATGTCATAGATATTACAAGTAGATTTCGAACCATAACAATTAATAAGGAATTTTGGATTATTATTCTATAGATAACTTTTCGGAAAGCAACATCGGAAAAGCAACGTGTTATCTATAAAATAAAATGCAATTTTCCTTAAATTACGGTCGTTGATATTCAGAAAGTAATGAATTATTTCAAAGCGAGATTGAAATAATATGGGCAACTAATTAGGAAATGAATCTTGTAGCTCCCACTGAATTTGACATCATAACATGAATGTCATTTCAGTAGTAAAACGCAAAGCTCTCACTGGATTTGTCAACATTGTAAGTGTTACATTACCAGTAGAAAGCAAATAGCGATTTATTTACTTCCCTAAAGTGTAAAGAATAGTACATAACAACAAAAAACAAAAATAATAGAAATACATCACTTAATAGACTAGGTACTAAACCCCTAAAAAACCCAACATGCACCTACTCTCTTAGAATGCCTACAAGTAGCAGTGTACTTAGGTATTGTACAGAGTATATGAAGTTTTACTTATATAGATGAGGGACTAGCCATTCATGCTTTTATTAAATTGAACATTTTAGCATGCAATTCCTCCTTATCGTTCCCTTTGCTTAGTCCACAAGGTGTTTTAGCACTAATAATGAAAGAAATAAGCAAGAAAATATGCCAAGAAGACCTGCTAGCAAGTTTCTTTACCTCTGTTGCGGTTTAATCTCATACATCGTGACAAGTGCACCAAAGATTTCATTAATTTTTGGTAGCTATAGACAAAATTTCCTCTAGTTACACAAAATATTTTAACTTTTAAATATTTCATAACCGAAAAAGGGTAATGAAAGATTTAAAATGAGTTTAAATATAATTGAAGAAAAAAAATCAATTATAACCCTATCTTATTCTTGTCAAACAATGAGAAGAGATATGAGTAAGTCTCACTCTTCTTACCAGGAAAAGACGAATTGTTTACTACGGTAGTAGTCATCTACAATTTAGAAAATGTTTAAATTTATTAGTATTTTTGATAATTAAATTCTTAATAGAATTAACTACCCAATTAATTTACTAATTAAGACTAAGATCCAACTTGACCTCCCACTTATTAACCAGAGGTCTGACCAGTGAGAAAACAAGTAGGGCAAGAGGTAAGCGACGAGCGTTAATTGCATTTAATGCAACTCTTAGATTTATGAGACCAGTCATAACATTAGTAATCATAGAATAATGTCGTGAGCATGTTTAGTTCTCATCTTATGCCTCAAGTCTGAGGTCTGACCAGGTAACTGGATTTAAGTCCACCAAGCAAGAACGCAAAAAATAGTTAGAGGTCTGACCAGTGAGCCGTAATTGTCATGGGGTGGAATGACCCTAAGGTCTTACTAGAGAGGCCAAGCCAAATGCACGTGTTCTTGGTTGGTTGGCATTTACTTAAAATTTTCATATGGGTATACACATAAAAGTGTTAAAAGCGTGTACAAAGAGGCATGCAAAACAACTTTGTAGCACTAATTTTAAAAACCTTTTATAAATGACATTGTAGTGATTAAATTGGTTCACGGTAACTCCAATCGAATACGCAAAGAAGCGGAGAACCTGGTCAGCGCGAAGCTTATTAAAAATCTGAATTCTTTAGGAAATTCCTCCTTAAACTTCTCTTATAGTTTGTTCTAGTGGATGAGTCGTACTTCCTAATAATTCATAATGTCTAGTTTTTAAATAATCTAGAAATCAAGTTTCATAGTTTATAGTCTTATTAATTTTCTCAACAATCAAGTTTTCTACGGAACAACTAGCAGGTCACAATCAACATGTGTTAGGCGTGTAATTAATAGACTTGTTTTAATATCATCTTTCTTTATAGGCATTAGTCCGTATTGTATGGATATTAGGCGTGTAAACGAGTAATCAAGTAAAAATATGCACATAAGCAGACGAATACGAAAGATGACATTAAATAAAACATGTAAACATGTAGAATCCGAGTTCTCTTGTGAGTCTTCCCCAATTGGAGAACCATAAGACCCTCACTAAGTTTTCATCAATGTGCCTAGATCACCCCATTCATCACAAGAAGTGATTGAGTAGGTCTTATGGCCGAAAAAAGAAACAAAAGCAAACTAAATATTTAAAAGATCTAATTTCCCAAATAAAAGATTTTATTACCATAAATAAAAATCAAGATCTTTTAGATATATAGTGTGATTTACTTTCCAAAATAATCATTAATTAAAAAGGAAACAAATCTAATAAATTAACAATTTAGTTTTAATTCCTTTTTAACATATATTAACAATTAATAATTTTTAAGATCTAGATCTAACATATTTTATTTAATTATGGCAAGAATTTATATAATCTTTGCCATATTTGCAAGAAAACAATAAATAAAATATAAAACGCAGCATATCAAGCATGTGAATTAAATCTAGGCGTGTACAATTCAAGACATGATATAATTCAAAACGTGTAACCCTAATGCCAAAATGAGTTGACTAGTGATGCCACTGTTGGGATTTAACAAACTAGGTAACCAATTAGCTACGAGTACGCAGCGGAATGGATGTAGTTTTAGCATATAGATTAACACATATAAATTAGACAAGTAATTTACTAACCTTTTGATTATTGAGTTAAATCAATAAACGAACGCCTGATCTTGATCTTGAAAACATAGTGATTAAATTACCACCTCTACGATTGCTCATACAAACACGTCAACCAAGTATGAGTCGATTGCTAATCGACCTTTACAATCAAACAACACGTGTCAAATCAAACAAACCAAACACACTTTTGTGTGCTCTTGTCAATTGAACCATCCAAACATCAATTAGGGTTTGTAGTAAAAACCCTAATATCCACAACCTTCTATAACCGGAAACCCTAATTAGGGTTTGTGTAACGTCGAGCTAGGAAGTACACCAAAACAATCACCACGTGAGTATCGTCAAGCAAGGAAGAAGAACACAACCAAGAACCCTTAAGGGTTGTATTGGTCGATCGGTTATAGAAGGAAGAAACCAAAAATCCCTAAGGGTTTAGGGTTTTCGATCATGTGGGTGTAGGGACAAGGGAGAGAGCACCAAAATTACATTAGGTGATTTAGGGATTGAATGAATGAAGAATGAGGGATAGGAGGTGTGTTTATATAGGCACCCCAACACCCTAATTCTTGTTGGACAAGATTAGTATAATTCCAATAATTAAAATAAAAATTTCCCCTTCATTTTTCTCACCCCATAGGTCGGCCAAACACCCCTTTATGGAAGCATCAAGGAGTTCGGCCAAACAAGGCCATCATTGTGGTTCGGGTTTTGTCAAGTTTAGTCCCTAGGTTCTATATTTAGAATGTCCATTAAATTAATTATACAAGTAACTAATTTGTCACACCCTGCCAAGGCGGAAGCACGAGGTGTAACTTCATGGATATCGTTATAACACAATGGCGTCTACTATAGAGATACTAAAAGAAAATGAAAATAACTATAGGGGACACTATGTGTCATAACAATACCCAACACAAAATAAAGGAGTCTTGCATTATTAAGTAATGTCATACACGCAAAAGCATAAACCAACATAAAAGTAAATCAATCCCAAACTTAAATTATCCAACAGAACATAAGTCTAAATCGAAAGAA
Source organism: Tanacetum coccineum (assembly GCA_026074375.1). Classification (NCBI taxonomy): domain Eukaryota; kingdom Viridiplantae; phylum Streptophyta; class Magnoliopsida; order Asterales; family Asteraceae; genus Tanacetum; species Tanacetum coccineum. The sequence goes on from BQNB010000988.1 coordinate 59,413, forward strand.
CAAATAAGAAGAACTCCATAAGCCAATCCTAAGGTCTCCCTATCCACTTCTCCTAGCATTATTAGTCTCAAACTGAATACCTGAAAATGATGCTAAAAACGTCAACATAAAGTTGGTGAGAGTCATAGGTTTAAGACACGATATAAATCTAATTAAATCATTACTGTGATAAATAAAAACACTGCATGACAATAAATGGACTACCATATAAGCTATCATACAAACCAAATCAAATCCAATCCAAAACAATACCATTCACACGATTACGAGACGTCTTTATCGCAGAACTACTCCAATTGATCACTAAGCCATGGAGCATACCACAAAACCCACTCCAATTGATCACTAAGCCATGGAGCATACCACAAAACCCACTCCAATTGATCACTAAGCCATGGAGCAAGAATATGGATATATGTTTGCGTGTGTATGTAGATATCTAAAGTAAAGTTTTTTGCAAAATATTTGCTTTATTCTCTTTTTGGCAATTGTTTTCTTGAGCAACACAAAAATAGAATTATACCATTGTCTTAAAAGTTTCACTATTTTATATGGTTGGGTGAAGAGCAAGAAGATGGAATCAATATTCTACCTTGTTGTATAAATTACTGTGCTGTTGAGTAGTATAGGAATCTTTTGTTGAACGACCAACGAAATAAACTCTTAAGATATTCTTTTAAGCAAGGGCGGCTTAACATTCACAGAAGCATACAACGAAGCTCTAAAAAGGGGCTTTTATCAAAGCTATTTTCCAAAAAAACGTTTATATAAAAAAATTAGCTATTTTTTATGCGAAATCTTTTAGAATCAATATGGTATTATAATTCATTTTCAGTCGATAAATAAGCTAATCTATTTTATCTTTCTTTTGTCATTATCGATTTTAGATAATTTTTAGCTATGCTTAGTTTTGAAAAACTTCTTTCCGTAATGGCAATTGTCATCGGAACGGGGAAATTTTTAGCTACATATAGGGTTATTATATAATGTTATATATTATAAATTGATTAAAATAAGTTATTGAAATAACTTAATATACGATGTATAAGAAATAATCAGTTCTAAAAACCTTTTTTCAGGGTTTTTATAATTTCATTGTCAATGATATCATCATTATAGTTCGGTTTTTCTTCAAGTTTAAGTTATACATTTATTTTTTTAGCAACTTATCTGGCGAAATTAAGACACCCTTAAATCCATTATCTCTATATTCTTTTAAAGAGCGCAAGATCTTCTAATCGTTTAATACATCACTAATACAAATGTCTTTTGATCGTAAATTTTTGCTAATGTAATGGATTGCAAATAACATGTCATACCGAATAACCATTTCTAACATAAACTCAAAATCACCTAGTTCATGTTTTGCTAGTCTTTGAATCATATTTTGCATTAGGTACGACGCAAACTTTATTCAAGGCTTATAAAACATCTTTTATTTGTGAGGCTTGATATATTGGGCTTAATTTTCTACAACTTGTAATCTTAAAAGTAGAAACATAAGAGGGCTAAAATTTTGATTATTTAAGATTTATCAGCAAATTTGAGGCCTTACATAAACTGGGTCTCAAAAGATAATGGCCAACAAGCATGTGACCAATGCTTTTATTTATATACTATATATATATTTCTCTATTTATTAACTTATATATATATAAAGATATATATTATATATATATATAGATCTTTATATTAGGTTCCTGTAAAATCAGGGACCTTCTAAAACTAAGAGCCTAAAGTTTTAGCTTTAGTTGTTTTACCCTTGAACCACCACTGCTTTTAAGGTTATAATATAAACACTATCGTATACTTAACATTAAACGAATAAATGGAGGAGATTTTTGATATTTAGGTTACAATATTATACCATGGTATAATACCCTTAGCGCTCGCCTGTGTTGGGGTCCAGTGGATGGGCCACTTTATCCGTACAATATTTGCACCGTATAGGTCTGCCAATGGTGATTGACGGAACTAAGGGTGATGGTGGTGATGTCAAGCACAAGATAACATGAAAATAAGAAATAGAAGACACTAAGTTAAAACAAATGCGTGAAAACCCCGCAAACTGCCTCTGGTGTGAGAATCAGTCACGATGATTATGTTTAGGAAAGTATTGAGGTATAAAAGATTATATCTCATGGGTTCACTTAATTTACATACCTTTGTGATGACTTCCTTATTCACAAGCTTAATCTAACATAAATGTTAAGGCAATTACACATGTCATGGCCAAGATGTCATGGCAGAGATCATGGCAACTAGAAAGCCACGTTCTTGTTTGACAAGCTCTATAGCATATGATGAGGTGTCATTTTATACACTTTTTGGGGTCATTTAACCCCCCAAAATCATGCAAATATGCCCTAATTATGTACTTAACCGTTTATTTTTGTCATTTTAGCATTTGGGAAGCATTTGAAGAAAATACACGTGACTTGGACTCAATTTGGAAAGAAACGGGACGAGAATGCTACACAATTTTAATCAAGCTTTAGTTTACAGGTCGTGGAGACGGCATCAGGATTTCTATCTGACGTCGTCAGTGTTTCAAGGCGACGACGACACCAACTTTTTTGACGGCGTCGAAGTAGCTGACATGAAGAAGCCATAAGAAGATTGGGCGGGCTGACGGCGTCAGGATTTCTTAGCGACGCCGTCAGAGTTGAAAGTCTATATATAGAACCCTTATTTTTTTTATGTTTTGTGTGGAAAAACGAGAGGTATTCGTGGGACAACTCATTAGCAGAGGTTTTGGTCGTTTTTAGGGTTTTTTAACCTTTGTGTACTCACTATAACTCCGTGTTTAATTGAAGTGAAGTTCTTTATCCTTTTAATCATTCGATATATCTATGTGTTGTTTCATTAATTGTTCTTCGCTTTCAATTAACATGTTTGGCTAAATTTAAATTGTGTTTACTTATGATTGCATGAAACCTAGTTTATTATCTCTTTTATTATTGTTTCTTGTTAGTGGTGTGCGCGTTATGCTTTAAAAAAATAGTTATATGATCTTCATATCATAACATAGATATCTAGAGAAACGCGATTAGGTTAAGAGGATACCCACATTCTGGAATAATTACACAGTACACTAACAAGGGTGACAGGCGATAAAACTAGAGAGAACGACTAGGGAGTAGTGTATGATTAGGTGAACACATTGTTTAACCATACGAGTTTTTCCATCACTTTACTTTTCTGCAATTAGAATAGAATTAGGAGTAGTTTAATCAACCCCCTCTTCAAACTCGAGATTTTACTTGCTTTCTAACAAATATAAAAACACAAGAATAATCTTCCCTCTACCTCTAGACCTTAGTAAACATACAATTCGAGCCTACCCAAACTATTCCCCTAGAGAACGATAATAACCCCCCGAGCCTTGCCTATACTACACTACAATGGTTAGGTACACTGTCTAGAAGGGTTGTAAAACTTCGGTTTGCAATATTCGCACATCAGCATACCCATGTTCCTTATCTACCGGAACATGGGTTTCACCCAGGCTTGGAACCTTGACGGAGGTTAGGCTTCAAACCTTGTCATGTATTAGGCTTGAACCTTCACAGATGTGAATCTTCGAGCCGTAAGAGATGCGAGGCTTCAAATTTAAGCGAGGTTAGACTCTATGAGTGTTTTGGGTGAAGGTTTGTGGATTCCCTTATGGTAGCCTTTGTCTAGCTTTACGCCAGCACTTCACTCCTTAATGTACACTACAAGAAAATAGACCTATAGTGGTAGAGGTTTTAATGACACAAAAAATTGTCATTAAATCTAATTTTTTAATGACACTTTTAAAAAAATATGAGTAAAAGCTTAAAATTTTGAGATTTAAAGACATTTTTAGTACAAAATGTGTCTTTAAAGGAAAAAAATGTATCCTCGCATTTTTTTGTATCACTATAAATAGACTTTTACTTGTTGAACTTTTACCTACACTTTTTAAGTGTAGGAGAAGCACATAAAAATTTTAGTGATGTTTTTTTTTACACTTTTGTCTAACACTTCTTTACATTTGATGATACTTTTTTTTAACTTTTTGTGACATTTTTTTAAGTGTCATACAATATTTTTGGTAGAACTATGTGTAAGACGAAAACATAGACTTCGTCCATTAGGAGCTAAGGTGCGTCATCACCCTTTATACCTACAAATGGTAAGTTAAGCGGAATGATGGTAACGTTTGTTACGAGAGCGGAGGGTGCGTCATTAGTATGCGTTGCGTTCTCATGGTACATTAGCTTTACTGTACCTACTGACGTCTATTTGAAAGTTTTGAAGCTTAATGCTTACTTTTAAGTTGATTTTATGCTCGGAGCTTGTGGTTAGTTTATTCTTTTTTCTATTATCAATGAACGCAAATTTCTATTTGTTCATTTAAAGAAAAATCGGGTTGAATTATTCATGATATAAAGATATAAACAACATTGATTGAACATGAAACGAGTAAGATTAAAAAAGGAATCCAATAGATATAACAAATAATAGAAACAATGACACTGTTTCGTTATACTTCCTATTGAACGAAATAAATAGGAGTAACTACTTGCGTAACTTACGAACATGACACTGAAAGCAAATAACGAAATTACATACTCTAGCCCGACATTCGAGGACCAAGTAACCATTAATGTCTTGATTGCAAGTAGAACACACATACCGAGGAGATTTCTTTCTTCGAACAAATGTTAAAGGATGTTTGTGATATGAATCATTTCTGGTGCCTGTAGCCCATATGTTTGCATAATAATCAATACGACTAAGGCAATAAAGGTGAAAAGAATTTTTGTGTTTTTGACAAAGATAGAGTGGTCGTTTGGGGTGCATTTCTGTCTCACATATCACAATAGAAATCTTCAGGGTGATTCTCGACTGGGGGATATGTCAATAGAACTTCGTCTCCTTTGCAATACCTGTGAGCAAGGGATTGGGGCGACCTCATTGCACAATGCAAGTCTAGTTGGAAGTTACAAGCCTTGCAAGAATAACTTATACAAGTAAACAATTTGTTACAAGCCTTACAAGGAGGGTTGGGATCTATAACTTGGATTAGTGGATGGTTGGGATCTATAACTTGGATTTATCATAACACACATTGCATGATCATGTTCGTTTGTCTTTCTTTCACCAAGGTTCCAGTCCTAGAAGAAAATTAGTTTTTGGGGGTGAAACGAGTAGTGGCAGTGAGCAGTTAGCAAGACATGTTATTTCTATTAAAACGCGTTTGGTAATTTAGTTGTAGTTGTACTTATAAAGTGTTAAAATAACTGAAAATGACATATGTATACACCAAAGGTGTTAAAAGCGCGCTTGGGCTTAGGTGCGCCTATATTCATTTTTTTATTAACAAAATCTAAGCATTGGAACGTATACTTTTCATGATGATGATTTACAACAAATTCTTGCGAACATGTTCTCAACGAAGTTTTTATATGGATGCTTGTAACAAAATATAGTAATATCTATGCATTACACATTAGCATATAAAATAAAATTAGAAGATCCAACAGGATTTCTAATTATAGTCTGACACACTTTTATGCAACATGAATCATATGGACTACTAAGGAGAACACCAAGTCTAAAATTTGAAAAAAAATAATATACTAAGTATCATATGGACTACGCGTTTCCTTCTATAATGTATCATAGTTGTCACGATTTCCTTTTATATGTATCATAGTTGTCACGATTTCCTTCTATATGTATCATAGTTGTCACGATTTCCTTCTATAGTTGTCACGATTTCCTTCTATATATACTATAAGTATCATATGGACTACGCGTTTCCTTATACATTATCATGCTAATAACATGATAATGTATCATAGTTGTCACGATTTCCTTCTATATGTATCGAGCAAAAAAGTTTGCTATTCTGTGTGCTAAACTTGATTTTATAGCATTTTTTGTGTATTTTATGACCATTTTGCCTTTCATTTTATTAACCCGGGAGAGGCAAAATGATCATAAAATACAAAAAAAATGCCAAAAAATCAAGTTTGTTACATAGAATAACAAAGTTTTTTGTTCGATACATATAAAGGAAATTGTGACAACTATGATACATTTAGCGGTCATTTGCCCTAATCTAAATGGATAGATATGAGCATTTAGAAAAGTGGCATTTAAACAAAATAAAAATGATAAATGTTAGTTGCCAAACAAGTTTTAAAATTTAAACGCTAAATGCTAAATGTTAAATGCTCTAAAAAGCTTGTCGCCAAACACACCATTTATCTCACCAAACGTATTATAGGTGGTGAATATATTATAAGAATAATGATTAAGATTACATACGAACTTGGTTTATCATTCATGAGTAAGATAGCCATGTCGCGTCAAGCCACAGGCTTCACAAATGCTTTATAAAGAAACGCTTAATCCCAATATATGAGTTCCACAACGCTGTTTCATCTCATTTATATATCCATGTATCATCACATTATGCAAACACAAAACTACAAAAGGCATTAGCCTCATTGCAATATAAGTAACCACTTCTTTGTTATTTTCAGAGTTTTAATAGTTCAAAACAAGTAACCTATAGTCGGTACATGATTCAAGACTCAACATTACAAACCAATGCCCAATAGATCTATTGCTACTCTCTCATATTCAAAATGTGGTTGGTATAGCATGTCCAAAGATAACTTACTTATCCAAGGAAATTCATAATCACCAAATGCATCACCAAATTGCATAGAACAAATTCCGCAAATGCACGTTCTGGAGGTAAATCCTGCAAATAGTTTAACATAATAGCATCACACGTATGGAGATGGAAGCTGGACGTTACAACACACAGAACATTCAGATTCTGTAGTGGTGGCAAGTTTAACCAATTTATATACTTAACCTGGGACATACGGGTAGACTTTATGAAATTAGCTAAAACTGTAACAGGTTGAATGGGTTGAAAATCGCCCCAAAGTGTGTTCGAAAGGCACAAAATCTCGTAAATTAATTTATTTTGAAATCTATATTATTTATGCAATAAAATGCTTTTTTTATCATGCTCTAAACATTTACTACGTATAAACTGCGCTTGGCACACACCCAACTGTTTAACCCCTATACGAGCAAATCTTCGTAACTGCTCTTCAGCCCTGCCCTGATCCTTAGGAGATCCTGCAGCTACTCCTTTGTCTTTTAGGCTGAAATAAGAAAGAACACCGTTAGCTCGCCCCGGGTTTTGAATCTGAGACCAAGCTCCGGCGTGAGAGTAAGTGTATGCTTGGTATAAGTTTAAGTGAGAGAAACTAGAGAGAGTCGAGAGAAGTGTATGTGTAGAACTTAACCTCTTCATGTGTGTGAATAGTTCTTTATATACTACCTGGGCTTAGCTCCAAGACACAAGTGTTGTGGAAGCTAAGTTATCTTCTAGAGGCAGCACGTCAGTCGCTAGCATGTATCAGACTTTGTCTTGTATGTCCAAGTTGTCTTCTAGGGGCAGCGTGTAAGTCGATGGCATGTATCAGACTTTGTCCTCGGGGTCAAAGTTGTCTTCATAATCCAAGTACTTGTTGTGGACCAGACGTCTGTGATATTCGTACATCGTACGTTAGTCATCAGTGTACTAGCTCCGATGGAGATAGTGTTGCTCCTTGCCTCCTGGGGAGACTAGCTACTCTTGACTGGCTGACCCTTGCCTCCTGAGGGGACTAGCTATTGACCTACCTCCGGAGGAGCTACTACTCCTTAGTTATTACCTCTGAACCTAAGGTGGCCTTCGTCACCCCAACTATTCCAGTGGACCATTCTAACATGGAGTAGTTTACCTTAGGAAAATTAGGAGTTAATAGTGGTTGTCTCCCCCTAAGCATCCGGAGGAGACCATACCTCATCATGTCCCCCCAGTCTAGTATTAACGTATTGTTAAATAGTTGGTGCTAGACTTAAAAAAGAAAAGACTTGTCCAGTCGACCAAGCGAACCCATCGTAGGGTATGTCAAAAACAAAAAAAAAGTTTTTTTTTTTTTTGCAAAATCGAAGCGAGAATGTCATTACTTTGGCCCGTTGCTACGGGACTATCAGAACGCGTCCAAACCAACTAGCCCGTGTATCATGGGCTTCCTAGGCCCAAGTCTCCTAACCCTAGCTTCTCCCTAAGTACTATAAGTACCAACCACACCATTCATTTTTACCACACCACATAAAAAAATTTCACCTACTTCATTGAGATGTTTCTTGTTCTCTCTTCTTGAGTGCTCGTCCGGAGATCCGATCGGGGGTGTGCGGACTCGTCCGGAGTAATCTTATCCAGAGGGGTGAGGGTTTGTACGGGGGATTTTGTATTTACTTCGTCCGGAGTGACTTGTACTTGTTTGATTTGTAGCGGCTTGTAGTTGTTTCATCCGGAGGCGGATTGGATTTATTTGATCTGGAGCGGCTTGGAGTTACCTCGTCCGGAGGTGAATTGGATTTGTTTCGCTCGGTATTGTTTGGCTTTGGCTCGTTCGGAGGTTTCTTTTTCGCTCGTCCGGAGGTTTCTTCGTTGCTTCGTCCGGAGTTTGTATTCGAGCTCGTCCGGAGGTTTCTTCGTTGCTTCGTCCGGAGTTTATATTCGAGCTCGTCCGGAGTTTGTATTCGAGCTCGTCCGGAGGTTTCTTTTTGTCTTGCCCGGAGTTTGTATTCGAGCTCGTCCGGAGTTTGTATTGGAGCTCATCCGGAGGTTTCTCCGTTGTCTCGTCCGGAGTTTGTATTGGAGCTCGCTTGGAGGGTTTTTGATTTGTTTCGTCCGGAGGATTTTGTCCGGAGGTTTTTGGTTCGTCCGGAGTTGGCTTAGGTTATCCGGAGGGTATAGCTCTCGTCCGTAGTGGTTTTTCTTGGTCGAATTTCTCAACACTTCCTTAAGGTATTCTTTGATTTTCACCTTACTTTACTCATGGCTAAAAAAGATATGCATATATATGTTTCCCACTTGAAGGATGCCGAACTTAAGACTTTAATTGCCACTTATGATATCCCCTTATCCTTGAGGCCTCGCCTGCCTGACTCCAACTTTAGGATGAGTATTCTCCCAGCTGGGGATACAGCCATAGGTATATATTCTAGGATTTTTGATTCTTCGGGTGTTAGGATTCCTTTTTCCTCTTTCCTCCTAGCAGTATTGAAATATTTCAAGGTGCATATTTCCCAGCTAGTTCCTCTAGGTTTGAGCAAGGTGATTACATTTGAGGTTCTCTGTCGGAGTTTAAACATAGAGCCTACGGTTACTTTGTTTCGGGTATTTCAGACACTTTCTAAGCAGGGGGATTGGTTTTCTTTTGCGAAACGTGGGGGTTCTGCACCTGTGTGTATGGAAGTTACTAAGTCTGGGTTAAAACAGTGGAAGGAAAAAAATTTCTTGATAGATCGTAGGGCTATTCCATTTCACATGCCTTGGAGACATCCCGATTCATGTATCACAGATAAGGTTCCCACCAGTTTTAATCAGGATCACGTTGACCGATTAAAGGCTCACATTGTGAAGCTTCGTGATATCCCGGAGGGGGTGCTTGTTCGATCTGGGCTTAGTAGGGTTTGGCGTAACCCGATGTGTGATCCCGTGCTAAGACGTTCTGATAACACCGGTAGGAGGGATTCACTATTTTTTACTAAGTGTTGTTGTATAGCTCTTCTTACCATACCTAACGAATTTTTTCACCTCCCTTTTTTTTACAGCTATGAGTATCTACGACTTTCTTTGCATGCCTTCCTTGGAGAAAGCCACGGTACGGGAGGAGCCACATGAGCTAGGGACTTCTATTTTAAGTAGAGTTATTGATCGTACCACACCGCCTGCTCCAGCGGGTGCCGCCATCCCTCATGCTTCCCCAGAGGAGATTGTCGTTACTCGTCCTGATCCTAATGTAGTTGCAAAGGCTGACCACGCGGCCAAGCGAAAAACCTCTACTGGGCCGGAGATATCCACCAATACAACCAAGAGGACCAGATTGAGTCAGAGAGTGTCTGGAGCAGGCTCTAGTGGGTTAGCAGCTGGAGACGGGGTCGAGCAGACTGATGATGGTACCCTTGATGATGATGATCAGCGTGATGGGTCAGAGTCTGCCATGGAGAATGTTGAGAATCTCAACGATGTCGGCCAAGGTGAGCATATAAACGTTATCCCACTTCGGACTTTTGATCCGAGCCTTGGACTAGATGTGACTTATCCTCCCATTCTTCTTCCAGATAAGGAAGTCGGAGCTCATGCTGAGCTGTCTGGGGGCGTGAGGAGGACTACCCGAGCTAGTTCTCACGCGTCTCATGGTAAGCTTGTCTCTTCATTTACTTTTGCTTCCAATTACACTAGGTCTTTGTCTTATATGCTCTTTTTTTATGCAGGTGTTGGCGAGGATGTATCTTCTCCTGCTCAGGAGGCTATGGCAGCTCCTGGTACTCAGCCCCTGGATACTAATGCTGGTGCTGATGAGATTGCTAGTGATGGCAATGTTGATTCCTATCTTGATGCTCGAGTTAGCAATACTGCTGGAGATGTGCTTGAGAGGGATCTTCTTTCTTTTGTCCCGGGGCCTTATTACCTTCCTTATCCTTATGATGAAAATGATGGATGTGAGTCTCCCCCTATACCAAGGATGATTGGGACGAGATTCATGGAGTAAATCTTGGTTTGCGGAAGAAAGAGCTTTACAAGGATCCCAAGGTTTGTCGAACTTGTAACATTTCTCATTTTTCTTGTCATTGTACGACTATATTAATGATCACTATTTATTTTAGTCCGATACGCGTTTACTTTTAATATTTACTTTTAGCTAAAACCGCGTAGGACTAGAAACATAACATATGAATGTAAACGGTCACCAAATAAATTAAGGTTTACATCAACCAAGTAAGGAATAATTATTTTGAGAATAATTATGTACTTTGCGTATTTTATTTTTATTGGTCACGTAAAAGGGTTACGTTTCGCGATAAAATACATTTAGACACCCCGGAATTTCTTAGAAATACCTAGACTCAAACCAATACCCACTTTGAGAGCCTAAACACAAAATTTAATCAAGTCTTGTGTTTATATCCCTTTAATGCCGAATGTGGGCAAGTAAACTTGCATAAAAATCGTCCTTGGTGATTTATTTACTAGCAAATCTCCCTAATGAATCTTAAAAGTACATGTACATATTCTAGGTAATTAAGTTGTGTCCTAATGGTCCCCTAATGATCCTTGACACATTGGGTAATAACCCATTTCTTTCCTTTGGACCTCCTTGTGCCGCGACTAGCAAGAAAAGAACACAAAAATCAAAAGACACCATATCCTAGCAAATCTTGTACATCACCTAGGTCATTAAGACTTGTACTTATGGTGGTTTAGCAAAAACCATGTGAGATTAACTAAATCCCCTCAAAACCGCCCCCTAGGGCACGATTCGGTTTGGGGTGTGGACTAGGAAGACTAACTAGACTTCTTGCCTATAAATATGCCCTTACACATACACTTAAACCTTTCTTAAACTCACAAACACTTAAACATTCATTCTCTCTTGTGTTCGAGTCTCAAACCGCCAACCAACATCCACAAGGAGGTATACGCGTACGGGTTAAGCAATTTACACGTCCACTCCTTAAACCTCTCGAGCTATAGGACCTTTGTAAGTTGTACACAACTTATTTCCTTTGTATTTTACGCATTCGTTTATTGAAAACTAGCCTAGGAGTCAAGTGAATGTGCGTACGATATACTAGCTCGAAAACATGCATGATAAACGTAAAGTGAACGTATTATGAGCACATTGGCTTCGTTAATTTACTTATGTGGTGATTGAAACGTAAAAGCTAACGCAACCACTAACCTTGATATATAAAAATGGACCACGACATAGGAAATAAGCCTTGTTCGCGAAAATATAAGGAATCTATACGTAAACTTTTAAAGAAAACGTATCAACTCGGCTTGGGTGCGTGTTTACAAGGTTATTAAACGATTGCATGTAGCGGGTCGCGATTAGAAAAGGGTAAACACATTCACTTTGGTGCTAGACGATTTAACGGAACCATATAACACACTAATAAACATTTCGGACCCTTAGTGGACTACGCGACCCATCTTCGTGAGCCCACAAGGCCCATACGCCACGAATAAGCTAGGACGGCTTATTCACGAGCTTAAACGACTTATAAGATAATTACGAGCCTAAGATAAATTAGTGGACACTAAAAGAGCAAGCCGAACCACTAGGACCCTCGTCGGGTTGCTATCAAGCCCAACAGGCCCAATAGTGGGGCCCGTAAGTGACAATAAGCTCAACGAGCTTATCATAAGTCCTACGAGCTTATTGAGATGTCAAAAGGGCTTATCGAACTCATCATGGACCCCTAGGTGTCTTCGGGTTAAAGTTATTGGGCTAGCCGGCCCAATAAACTCGAATAAGCTCGAATAGACTCGAATAAGCTCGAACGAGCTTATCTTTCAGCTAAACAGCTTATAAGCTTCCTAATGGTCCTAGAAGGAGCATTGGACCCGAAGAAAACAAACTCAAACCCTTGAAACCCATATCGGGCCCAAACCGGCCCAATGAAAACACTTATTAGCTTATTTCCAATAAGCTGAAAACGAAACAGAATAAGCTAAGTTGAAACAAATGGGAAATAAGCTAAAATGCCTAAGGAAACATCTAAAGAACTATATGGGTTAAGCTATTGGGCCCGTAAGCCCAATAAGCTCGAAATAAGCTTCGATAAGCTCACCGAGCTTATTGTAAGCTTAACAGCCCCATAAGAGCTTATTAACTACATTTGGACTTATTAAAACAAAAATAGATCGTTAGAAACCTAAACGGACCTTAACGGGCCCAACAAGGCCCGTTAAGCCAAAAATAAGCTCGGTAAGCTTATTTTTAAGACGAAAACATATTATTATAATTAAAACGGATGCTTAATCAAGAGAAATGCCAACTCGTTGGGATTTATTTGGAGTTTAAAATGGAATTTTCCACACGTGTGGACTAAAGAATGTAAATTTCGAAAAAACATAAGGTGGGGGGGGGGGGGGGGGGGGGTGGGGGTGGGGTTAGTTTTGTCACTTTCGAATTTTCCAATAACCCCAGGGACTATTCTTGCAATATTCTAAAACTTAAAGATAGAAGTGTAACTATAAAAACCTAAACTATCATTTTGTAAACCTAAGGGACTAATTGTGTCATTTCCGAAACTAAAAGGTTTAAAATATAAAAGCATATATTTATAATTAAAGGCTTACATTGTGAAGCTTCGTGATATCCCGGAGGGGGTGCTTGTTCGATCTGGGCTTAGTAGGGTTTAGTGTAACCAGATGTGTGATCTCGTGCTAAGATGTTCTAATAACACCGGTAGGAGGGATTCATTATTTTTTACTAAATGTTGTTATATATCTCTTCTTACCATACCTAACGAATTTTTTCACTTCCCTTTTTTTACAATTATGAGTATACATGACTTTCTTTGCATGCCTTCCTTGGAGAAGGCCACAGTACGGGAGGAACCACATGAGCTAGGGACTTCTATTTTAGGTAAAGTTGCTAATCGCACCACACCGCCTGCTCCAGCGGGTACTACCATCCCTCGTGCTTCCCTAGAGGAGATTGCCGTTACCCGACCTGATCCTAATGTAGTTGCAAAGGCTGATCACACGGCCAAGCGAAAAACCTCTACTGGGCCAGAGATATCCACCAATACAACTAAGAGGACCAGATTGAGTCAGAGAGTGTCTGGGGCAGGCTCTAGTGGGTTAACAGCTGGAGATGAGGTCGAGCAGACTGATGATGGTCAGCGTGATGAGTCAGAGTTTGCCATGGAAGATGTTGGGAACCTCAACGATGTCGGCCAAGGTGAGCATATAAACGTTATCCCACTTCAAACTTTTGATCCGAGCCTTGGACTAGATGTGACTTATCCTCCCATTCTTCTTCCAGATATGGAAGTTGAGGCTCATGCTGAGCTGTCTGAGGGCGTGAAGAGGACTACCCGAGCCAGTTCTCACGCATCTCATGGTAAGCTTGTCTCTTCATTTACTTTTGTTTCCCATTATACTAGGTCTTTGTCTTATATGCTTTTCTTTTCACTATTTTTTGCATGCAGGTGTTAGCGAGGATGTATCTTCTCCTGCTTAGGAGGCTATGGCAGCTCCTGGTACTCAGCCCCTGGATACTGATGCTGGTGCTGATGAGATTGCTAGTGATGGCAATGTTGATTCCTATTTTGATGCTCGAGTTAGCAATACTACTGGAGATGTGCTTGAGAGGGGTCTTCTTTCTTTTGTCCCTGGGCCTTATTACATTCCTTATCCCTATGACGAAAATAATGGATGTGAGTCTCCTCCCTACACCAAGGACGATTGGGACGAGATTCATGGAGTAAATCTTGGTTTGCAGAGCAAAGAGCTTTATAAGGATCCCAATGTTTGCCGAACTGCTATTAATTGTTTTCCTACGCCAGCTAAGATTCATTAATTGTACGAGCTCTCCTTAGTTAAGTTGTCTGATTGTATGAGCGTGTTGCAGTGTTAGTTGATTACACATGGGCGCGCATTTCATGGTCGTTATGACAACTCCTTAAGGGAAGTTGAGCGTCTCGCCAAACGGTGTGCATAGCAGACACAGATCATTAAGAAACAAAATGCTGACCTTAAGCAACACAAGGATTCTACTGTTCATTCTAGTGAGGAGGTGTCTGGGTTAAAGGCTGAGCTGAGGGCCCTTAAGTCTAAGTGTGAGGCCACTAAACATAAGCTTAGCAGTTGGGACAAGAAACATAGGAAGTATAGGAGTGAGAGGGACACTCTTGCCAAGGAGAAGGCAAAGATTAAGGAAGAGCTTAAGTCACAGTTGGAGCATCGTGAGAGGCAAGCTGAGGAGATCCAGGGCAGCATTACCTTCTTCTTTCAGTCAGATTTTACTCCACTTATCTGAAGGTTCTTTAAGAGTAGTGTGTTTAACCGAGCATTTGCGGGGGTGTTGAATACGGCGATTGGTGTTGAATACGGCGATTAGTGTTGGAGTCGAACGTGGGTTGCGTATGGGTCATACTGATGAGGAGTTCAGAGGGTTATCTCAGAGAGTTGTTGGTTTCATTCCCGATGCTAAGGAGAAGTTTGATAGAGTTATTGCTGCTTTTCTTGACACTACTTTCCCTTTCTTGGACTAGGTTTCTCAACATTCTCAAAGCTCTTTGCAAGACATTGCTCGACTTGAGCCTGACAGGGTGACACCTTCTTCCCAGCCTTCCTCTACTACTGCATCCTTGAGGACCAACACCCATGCGTGACACTCTACTTCATCATCCGGGACTTTTGGTCATACTAGCACTCCAGAGCACTTGAAGAAAAAGAAGAAGCCCGTTGAGAGAGGAGGGCCTTCAGCTGCTTAGACTAGCCTTAGATTGCAGTTATTTTATTTTGTTTATGTAACTAGCCTTGTGTTTCGGGCTTTAAGTGCTTTGTAAGCAACTTTATATTTTGGATGTGATTGTAACCTTATTAACATTCAATTATGGTGGTTACTTATGCTTTTTTATGTTATTCCTCCCCTGAATGTATGTTTGTTTATTTTGTCATATGTTGTAACATACTTTGTCATTTGTCAGACAGGTGCCTAGACTTATATAGGCATGAGGCAACAGCTTTCGGGCTGTAACCCATGCGCTGGAGCGTGAGCCAAACCTACCTTAGCGGTTTCTGGGTTAGGCTAGACATTATTGTATTTTGTAGTAGTTCTAACATACCCATATGCCTGTGATAATGTTTAAACTTAAATCAATATGCCTGCGTTACCCTTTCCCACCGGTGCGGCTTGCGCTCGTATGCATTTTGATGCAACATTCGAATTAATATTCTCATGTCGCTCTCTCTATCCGATGTAGCTATTCACCGGAGAGTATTTATTATGCGTGAAGGGGAGAAGTGTTTGTTCTCCTCCCTTTCGCTGCAGAGTCAATTAGCAGAGGTTGCTCAGCCTAAGCACCAATGGCATCAGTTTCACCATTGGGGACAAATTAGTAGGAGTCACCCTATTCACGCGGAGGTAGCGAGCCATCCGTCGTTGTACAGTCATGCTATGATAAAAAATTCAAACATATAGTCTTAAGAGAAAATATGGGAAAATTTTGTTTCATTCATATCATACTAGAAGAAACAATACATTGATAATATCTAAGGTCACCTCCAGAGCAAGTCTATACTTTGAAAATTGCTTCTCCGGTAGGGATACATAGTAGAACTAAAAGGTACCATGGTGTTTTACATGTAGCACCTTCGGAGGTTACAATCATGCCAAGTCCTTGGTATCTCTTCCCCTTCCATGTTACTTAGCTTATAAGCTCCGCTCTGGAATGCTTGGATAACTTAGTAGGGCCCTTCCCAGTTGGGTCCTAGCTTGCCTGTGTTAGCAACCCTTGACACTTCATTTATTCTAAGTACAAACTCTCCCACTTTGAACTGCACATGTCGCACTTTTTTGTTGTAATACTTCTTGACATGTTGCTTGTACCTGGCCTCCCTTATAGCTGCTATTTCTCTTCGTTCTTCCAGCAAGTTTAAGTTTAGACGAAGCTCCTGATCATTAGTTTTTTCATTCATGTTGGATGTTCTGTGTGTTGGCATGCCGATCTCTGCAGGGATGACAGCTTCGATACCATAGGTTAAGCTAAAGGGTGTTTTACCATTGTTGGTCTTCTTCATGGTTCGATGTGCCCACAACACATTTGGCACCTCCTCAGCCCAAGCTGATCCTCCCTTCTCCAGTCTGGTCTTAATACCTCTCAAGAGGCTTTTATTTACTCTTTCTACCGCTCCATTCCATTGGGGATGGTAAACTGAGGTACAGATTAATTTGACCATGAGCTTTTCTGCCCACTTCTTGAAAGGGTCATTCGTAAACTGGGTTCCGTTATCTATAACAATGGTAGCTGGGATCCCAAACCTGCAGAAAATATTATCATAAGCGAAGTTCACCACCTGTTTACCAGTAATGGTAGCTAGCGGCTTCGCCTCCATCCATTTAGTAAAGTAGTCGATTACCACGATTAGATACTTCACCCTTCCTGGGCCTTCTGGGAGAGGTCCCACTATATCCATGCCCTACTTTATAAATGGCCATGCAGATATTACTGAGATCATGTCTGCCTTAGGGAGTCTGGGTACGGCTGCATGTGCTTGGCAGTCATCACATACTCTGATCAACTCCCTGGCGTCTCTGTACATAGAGGGCCAGAAGTACCCCAGGTTTATGGCCTTAGCCACTACTTGTCTAGGCCCATCGTGCATTTCGCATGAGCCCATGTGCACCTCTCTGATAACGTAATTGGCATGCAAAGGACCTACACACCTCATCAATAGAACCAAGTAAGACTTCCTATACAAGACTCCATCTTCTATCGTATAGTTTCCAATTTTTTCCATCAGGGTTCTAGCATCAACAGGGTCTTCGGGTAGCTTTCCTTTTTCTAGGTAGTCTCGGATCGGGGTCATCCAGGTCGGGCCTTCTTCCTCAATCACCACGTTAACCTCTTGTGCTTCGATGGAGCGTTTATTCAGCACCTCTACTAGTACTTCTTTGGACAGGTGGTTGAATTGGACTGTTGCCAACTTGCTAAGAGCATCGGCCTTCCTGTTCTCTGCTCTAGGGATATGAGTTATTCAAACCTGTTGAATGTATCACCTATCTCCAAGACCTTTTCCCGGTATTTTATCATTCTTTCACCCTTGGCTTCATATGACCCTTCCACCTGACTAGCCACTAGTTTGGAGTCTACGAAGGCATGAATGTCCCTCACCTGCATCTCTTTGGCAATCCGCAACCCAGCCAGTAGGGCTTCATACTCAGCATCATTGTTGGAGTTAAAAAAGTTCAAGCGAAGCGCGTAAGAGTATTCCACATCGTCTGGGGCTATCATGATGAGGCCAGCTCCAGATCCTTCATTGTTTGAAGCTTCATCGGTATATAGTCTCCATGCCTTTGGGCCAGGAGTAAGATCTCCCCTTGCGTTTAAAGGTTTTGGGATGTCTTCCACTCTTGGGTTGTTAGGCACCTCTGCTGTAGCACTTATCTCTGTTGGAGTGTCTGCTAGAAAGTCTGCTAAGACCTGGCCCTTTATTGCTACCCTTGGTATGTACGTTATGCCATAAGCTCCTAATTCAACAGCATACTTTGCTAACCTTCCTGACGCTCCCGAATTATTCAGCACTTGCCCGATCGGGCTGTCAGTTATGACCTTGATCGAGTGAGCTTGGAAATACCTCCTTAACCGCCTAGCCGCGTGGACTAAGGCCAGAGTGAGCTTCTCCATTGGAGCATAGTTTGTTTCCGCCCCTTACAAAGATCGACTGACATAGTGTATATGCATTTGCCTCCTGTTCCTTTCTGTGAGGAGCACCGCACTAACTGCTTCATTTGTTGCGGCCAAGTACATCATCAGGGTCTTGCCCTTTTTGGGGGTAGTGAGGGTTGGCAACTCAGATACCAACTTCTTCATCTCCAGGAATGCTGCTTTAGCGGCCTCTGTCCATCTAAAGTCCTTCTTGTTAGTACATTTTTTCAATGTGTCTAAAAAAGGTAAGGATTGTTCGGCCGACTTAGACAAAAAATGATTTAGGGTTGTTAGCTTCCCACTTAGAGACTGCATCTGCTTAAGGGTCTTGGGTGACGGCATATCCATGATAGCTTTTGCTTTTTCAGGGTTAGCCCTTATGACCTCCGAAGTAACTACATAGCCCAAGAACTTTCCTTCCTCCATAGCGAATGAACATTTCTTCGGGTTGAGTTTCATGTTTATCCTTCGGAGAGTGGAGAAAGTTTATTCTATATCTTTTATGATGTCTTGTTCAATCTTACTCTTAATCACCATATCGTCCACATACGCTTCTAGGTTTACCCCTATCTGCTCCTTGAAGGTAGAGTCGACCAACCTCTGATATGTTGCCCCTGCATTATTGAGACCAAAAGGCATCTTCGTGTAACAGAAGACTCCATCTTCTGTATGGAAAGTCGTCTTCTCTTTATCCTTCTTTGTCATCTGTATTTGGTGATATCCCTTATAAGCATCCAAGAAACACTTATATTGGAATCCCATCAGCGACTTAATCTTCCAATCAATCTTCGGCAAAGGGTATGGATCCTTTGGGCATGCCTTATTCAGATCTTTAAAGTCAATGCACATTCTCCAACTCCCATCAACCTTCTTGACCAACATTGGATTAGCAACCCATGTGGGGTATCACACCCGTCTTACGATACCGGCCTTGAGCCATTCATTAACTTCATCAGTCACCACCTTCCTCCTGTTTAGGGCGAGACTCCTCTTCTTCTGTGCCTTTGGTTCAATGTGGGGGTAGGTGTCTAGGCTATGCTCCGTTATAGCCCTAGGGATACATGTCATGTCCGCTAGAGTCCATGCAAAGATGTCCACATTCTTTCGGAGGGTATGTATTAGTGCATGTCTGCACTCAACGGACAGACATCCTCCGATGGTGACGAGCTATTCTGGGTAGTTATCATTTATCACTATCTTTTCCTTGACACTAGACTTGGGTAGTCTTCTTCCCTTGTCAAGTTATCGCCTTCCTTCCGTACCATCCAATTGCATTGGTTCCTTTCCTGGTCTCCAAGGATGAGTCTCCATCGGAGCTAATGAAAGTCTAGGGTTAGCCACTTCTGAGCTTGTCTGCATCGGAGTTGGATCCATTACCCGCGCATGTCGACTTAGGTCTTGAGCTTCCTCGATCTGTCTACATTCTCTTAGAGTCTCTCTAGTGGTGGACATAGTGGCTATCCCGTTTGAAGTTGGGAACTTCATCATTGAGTGAATAGTGGAGGTTACAGCTCCTAAGCTCCTCATCCCCGTCCTACCTAGTAGAGCATTATACGAGGACGGACTCTTGACCACCGCAAACTCCATTATGACCGTTTGGGTTTTCCCGCATTCCCCTATAGTGACTTCCAAATCAATAACCCCATGGGGTAACTGACTTCTCCTGAGAATCCCACCAGTGGTATTCAAGATTCTCTCAGCCTCGACCTCGTCTGGTAGCTAAGACTTCTGAAGCAATGCTCGTACATAACCTCTGAAGAGCTACCACCATCAACATGTATCCTTCTGACCCTGAAGCCTTCAATCATAGCCTCCACTACCACGGGGAAATTCATCAATTGATATCGAGACACTGACAGGAATGTTATCGCGTTATCCATCCAGTGCTCCACCCTCTCGTAGGGCCTCTTCCGGTACCCTTGGGATCTCACCATGTTGATAACCTTTTCTTTTCCTTTGGCTGAGCCCTTGCCCTTCTGACCGCCTTGCCTGATATCCCCCACCAAATGAGCCAATCTTCCTGAGGCCACTGCCTCTTCAATCTATTTCTTAAGATGATAGCATTCATTTGTGTTATGACCCCGGTCTTGATGGTAGTCATAGAACTTGTTCATATTTCGCTTCTCCGGAGTTCCCACCATCGGGGGTGGTGGAGGGAAGTTCACATTATCCATAGCGAGGATCTCTTTTGGAGTTTTTATCAGAGGTGTGAAGCCTTCTCTTCTAGTGTAGGGAGCACAGATCCCCATGTTTCTTCCTTCCCCCCTTCTATGACTTCTGTTTCTAGACCTATTTTGGTGTTCCGACCAACCGGCCTTGCCGGTATTCTTTTCACATCGAGGAGATCTGATGGCTTCGGTTGTGTCTGTAGCCTCTCCCCCTTGATGAATGCCCTGACTCTCTCCCACATCTCATCAACTGTCTTCGGGATCTTGTCATTGAGTTTTTTGGCTAGTTCAGGGTGACCATGCCCATGTGTAAATGCGAATATCCTCAACACCGGAGGCACCCCTTTGATGTGTGCACTTTCTGCCTTAAAGCAGTCCATGAATGCTTGAAGCCCTTCATTTGGCTTTCGCTTGATGCGATGTATCTCCGTTGGGTCTTTGTCATACCTCTTCTGCTGCGAGAATTCTTCTAAGAACTTGCTACTCAACTCTTCGAACCCATCTACACTCTTTGGGTCTAGGCTGTTGATTCGATATAAATATATATAATAAAATATATAAAATACCAAATAGTAATAGTAGTATAGAGAGTATCCCGTTAGATAAGAAAATCACTTAGGAAAAGTAACAGTCTATCTTCCGAGTGTCGTTTCCACGGCGAGAGATGAATTGAAATTCATGAGAATGTTTCGTGTGGTGCTTGAATGACAAATATTTTGGTTTTGTTTTCTAAATCTACTTAAAAGGAAAGCATATAAAAGAAAAGCTAAACTTTTGGTTTTAAACTATTTTTACGCTACAAATTAAACTAATATTTAAAACTAAAAGATTATACTAAAAATGATCTAAAAATATAAATGACTAAAATGCTTGCTAAGTGACGTGAAATGTTCATTAAGTGCGGGCTTAGGTTTAACGAATTAAAATGACAAGTAAATTGAAATGCTTAAAAATAAATGACAAGAAATTAAATTGCATTAAAAATAAATGACGGAATGAAAAGACAATACTAATGACTAATATATTTTTTTAAATCTTTTTAAACCCGCACCTAAATTCCAAATCGCTAATCACTTAACAAGCACTAATAAATCTACTCACTACTCATAATGAATTTAGACATGGCATTTAAAAATAAATCTACACTAAGCATGGCAAAAATCAAAACAATATTATAAAATGATAAAATAAAACTACACTAATTAATTGAAAAAGAAAAGAAAATGAACCGAATTGGAGACCCGCAATTAAATGATAACCACCCGATTTATTTAGCTAAAACAACTAATTAAAGTCGGTCTAGCTAAATAAACCCTTAAGCTCCACGCCTCGTGAGTTGACCGGTACAAAAAATCAAAACAAGAAAACACCAACTGTTCATAAAAACAGAATGTACACTTAACAATTTATACATTAACAAGCACTAATCCTAGATCCAATTTGCGGCCCATTTCAATCCATGTCTACCAACATCCAAGTCAAACAAACAAAAGGCCCAATTTTCTAACATACCAACGCAGCCCAGCTTGGGATTAAGCAAAATTTAGAGAACGTAACAAGCTAAATCTAACTTTGAAAAATAGCACTGGAACAAAGAGAGCTTAAAACTTTAACATAAACGAAACAAGCTAACCTACATACTAATTCTAGATCTAAATAAGCCAAACCGAGATCTAAATTATTGCTATGAAATAAGCCATAAACGGAATAGGCACTACGATCAAATCAATAAGTCATATAAATCTTAATAAGTATTAAATATCCCACAAGCTAGCTATCAAATTTTAATCTAATAATCTCTAAACCTTAACAGAAGCTAACACAATATCTTTGAATAATATCAAAGCGAATGAAACTTAATTAATCGAACTAAATGATTGAAAAGCTAAAACTATTAATCCGAATGAAAATTTTAAGCTAAACCACAATCGAATAAACTATTGATGGATTAATCGATGACCAAAATATTTCTTACTAAAGCTTAGGCAATAAGACCAAGGAACAAGTTATAAAGAGTGAGCTTAAAATCTAAATAAGCTAAGATGAAAGAAAAATAAGCAACCAAACATCAACCTGGGCACCCCATCGACTAACCAAATCGAATCAACAACAATCATCAAGCTGAAAACCTGATAACAATCACCGATGAAATCGAACCTATAATAACACAAATCTGAATCCCATAAATCATCAACAAAACAAGCTGAACGGTGCGATTAATCCTCGACCCGAATCTAATATGACTTAAAATAGATGAGATAAAAAGTGCATAAAAGATAAAACTAAATCTAATCCTAATTTAAACTAATTAAAAAAAATGGAAACTACGTTTTTTTTAAGTGATGAGATAAAAAGTGGAGAGCTCCCTTGTGTGTCCCCAATCTCAAAAATATATCTGCCTCCAACTTGCGTGAGTCCAAAGCCAGTTTCACAAATCTGGGCCCCCATTTTTTTTTACTTTCCATCTCTGTTGCGTTCATTTTGGGCTTGAGCAAGTGGTTGGGCTGCTGGCATTGTTTTGCGTTTATCATAACAATGGGTCGGTCCGACCCATATAAATGGTGTCGGGCCGGCCCAATAAAAGATGAAGGCACCGTCGAACTCGTTTTCTCGTGCTCTCTTTATTCCCGTGCTCGGTTTCGTCCATTTTTCTCTTTATTTTGTCCTCTTTTTTTTATTCGTACCTGCACATACACAAACACAAAAACAAGCATATATTTGTCATTTTAATATGTTTTTGGTCTTTTGGGGTCGTTTAATTAGGTAAAAAGTATGTATAAAATAGCGAATACCACTGGTTACTTTACGAAAAAAAATCGTTGGTAAAAGTGGCGGATAATTTCCCTGTAAACATGAGGAGGTGATTTGCACAGTCTTCTAATTGATTGGCACACTCAAAAGTGTTGTATGTTGACATTTATACTCTTGTAGTGGTGAACATGAGTAAAAGTGATATAAGGGCATAAATGTCAACACACAATACTTTTGAGTGTTC